>WNWK01015863.1:0-12500 GCA_009830355.1 Cherax destructor | reverse complement strand
TGAGAGGAAAATTCATTGCTTTGTACACGTAATGTACACGTTAATATGTATATGTTAATATGAGTTACAGTTGTGTCCTTGTTATCTTTATAGTTGTTATTAGTGATGTTTTTAGCTACCATTTCTTGTGTTTTTATATTATTGACATTACCTGGTGACGTGAGGATCAACAGATATTATCATATATGGTAACGGCAAACATATTCGCTAACATCTTTTCCTGCCTGTGCTCCAGAGTCTTCAAGACTACTGTGCCCTTCACCAACTCCGAGGCTGAGGGATTGATTACCTCATCTTTTGTATATCCAGTGGACCCTCGCTATTCGAACACTCCAAAATCACCCTTTTATGTAAGTTTATTATTGTAAGTGATTTTATAAGTGTATTTTTGGGGGTCTGAAATGGACTAATCTAATTTACATCATTCCTTATGGGAATAAATTCGTTTGGACCCTCGAATAGCGAGGGTCCACTGTAGTTCTACTGATTTCCAGTTATGTCCTTGAATTTGTATTGATAAAGCCACTAGCTGGCGAAACGTCTACAGTAAAGATACCCAGTTGTTGCACATGTGTCTAATTCATTTTTTTTAATGCCTCTTGTGGTTTCTGACAAGTTTCAGTCCACTGCAGAGGATTTTAAGGTAATCAGTCCCTCAGCCTAGAGTCGATGTGTTCAGTCCATCAGTCTTGAGAAAAGATGAACTTGAACACATCGACTTCTGGCTGAGGGACTGATTACCTCAAACTCCTCATCTTGCACCGTTCTCTTCATTGGACTGAAGAAGCCACCTGACGTTGAAAAAATATTACCAGAATAAAGATACCCAAATGTGGTACAAGTATCACATATATCAACTTGTCGGTGTAGTAACCCATATATTCACTCTATGCTGCGTTATCATGCATCTCCTTGTTGATCTTATTAGTTTCTGTGATCCAGTGCTGCAACACAAGCGCTGCACAGGAGCATTAAATCATTCTACTATCTTGCAATTTCTTCAGCATAAGTCACTGCTGGGTACAAAGGTTGTTTTCTTGGTTCTTTCACTTGTGTACCTTTGTAAGTCACCATTGTAGCGTTCCAGCTCGCTGGTGGCCTTGGCAGCTTGTCTTGACCTCATAAGTCAAGTTTGTCGACCTATTTCCCGCCTCGTTTGATCTCCTGGCATCGATTTGATGATTTTTAACATCATTTCCACATTTGAGAAACCTTTTCCTTCGCCGTCATTCTGAGTGTCACTTCAGGGACCCTTCAGTCTCCTGAAGCCTTCGTGTTGACCTCCATGTCGTGATCCTCAGCATCTCTCTCTGGAGACGTGAGTGATCTGGGGGAAGACTTGTGTAAGGCAGTGACATCAACCAGGTGGTGACATCACCGAGGTAGTGACATCAGTTGGCGAGTCTTGCAACCTATTACATACTTAATGTATATAAATCTCCTCTATTCAATGTGATTTCTTTTATAGATGCGATTGAAAAAATGCATCCAGAATAGTATATCACATGAAACAGCCTTCATAGTTCCTGCTAGTTGATACTGGGAATACTTTTTCAATTGAATTTGCAAAAACAATTGCACTATGCAGAACATAATGGGAGATCTTAAGAGCTTTATATACACGTGGAGGTGCAGAACCCTCTAGGACCACACAGCACCCAAGGAAGGAAAGCAAGAAGGTTTGATCCCAGTAAGAGGAAGCTGG
Organism: Cherax destructor; assembly: GCA_009830355.1. Taxonomy (NCBI): domain Eukaryota; kingdom Metazoa; phylum Arthropoda; class Malacostraca; order Decapoda; family Parastacidae; genus Cherax; species Cherax destructor. Next base: position 10,795 of record WNWK01015863.1, on the reverse strand, counting down.
CTTCAGTGCTTTGGACCAAAACCCCTTCAGCATCAAGGAAGTCTTGAAGGGCCATGAAACTACTTCTCTTTTACCAATCTTGTCCGCCCCACTAGCAGTATCGAGTCCTGCTGACTGTGATCCTTCCCTGTATATACCCGCTTATATATATATATATATATATATATATATATATATATATATATATATATATATATATATATATATATGTATATATATATATATATATATATATATATATATATATATATATATATATATATATAATATATATATATATATATATATATATATATATATATATATATATATATATATATATATATATATATATATATATATATATATATATATATATATATATATGCAAGACAACCACTATGAAAAAATAGAGGAATTCCAAGCGCTTTCGTGACTACTCACATTATCAAGGAACTATAAAAGGAAACATGACAAGAGGACTTATATAAGGGGCGAGACTACACCTCACAGTCACATCACACTAACAAAGACTACACCTCACAGTAGCGTAACATCGCACGACTCTGTGAAGAGGAACATAAGAAAGGACCTGAAACTCTTCCCAAGAATTAAGATTAGTCCAATTTATCATTAAATTCTTTTCAAAAATTATTAATTATAAAAGAATCCAATTTATATAAACCAAAAGAAATATTCATATTATTTTCAAAACTGCTTTTAATGAAACATGATTCTATTATATTTCTCTCAACCATGGACTTGCTTGATACAACCTTCTCAGCATTTTGAAAATCAATTGGATGGTTAAAGTCTTCACATGAATAAATAGAGCATTAGAATCTTGTCCAGTTCTAATGCTATATTTATGTTGTTTAATCTTAGTTCAAGACTTTTACCAGTTTGACCAAAATAAACTTTATCGCATATTTTACAGGGAATCTTATAGACACATCCGTCAGCATTTTGGGGGGAATTTTGTATCAAAAGTCTTTTTACTGTATCAAGATTTTTAAATACAACTTTGATATTAAAATTCTTAAGAAAGGAAGGCATATCAACCAAGTTTTCATGGTAAGGAGAACCAACATATTTTTGGTTGAATAAGGTTGGTTGTCCCTTTTGGGATTGTAAAAAGTATTCCTAGCTATTTTAAAAGATTTATCAATTATGTTTCTAGGGTATTTTAAATCATTAGCTATTTCATAAATTTTAGAGATTTCTTCATCTATGAAGCTCATTACATAAGAACATAAGAACATAAGAAAGGAGGAACACTGCAGCAGGCCTGTTGGCCCATACTAGGCAGGTCCTTCACAATCCATCCCACTAACAGAATAATTGCCCAACCAATAAGAACATAAGAAAGGGACACTGCAGCAGGCCTGTTGGCCCATACTAGCAGGTCCTTCACAATCCGTCCCACTAACAGAATATTTGCTCAACCCAATTTCAATGCTCCAAGAAATAAGCTTGACAATCTACCCACTCATGCGCGAGTCCCACTCAAATCCAACCCTCTCACTCATGAATTTATCCAACCTAAATTTGAAACTACCCAAGGTCTAGCTTCAATAACCCTACTAGGCAGACTGTTCCACTCATCAACTACCCTATTTCCAAACCAATACTTTCCTATATCCTTTCTAAATCTAAACTTATCTAACTTGAATCCATTATTGCGGGTTCTCTCTTTGGGGAGATATCCTCAAGACCTTATTTATATCCCCTTTGTTAATACCCATTTTCCACTTGTATACCTCGATCATGTCTCCCCTCATTCTACGTCTTACAAGTGAATGTAATTTTAAAGGGGCTTCAATCTTTCTTCGTAAGGAAGATTTCTAATGCTATGTATTAATTTAGTCATTCTACGCTGAATGTTTTCTAACGAATTTATGTCCATTCTGTAATATGGAGACCAGAACTGAGCTGCGTAATCTAGGTGAGGCCTTACTAATGATGTATAAAGCTGTAATATAACCCTGGACTTCTGTTGCTTACACTTCTTGATATAAATCCCAGTAATCTATTTGCCTTATTACGTACGCTTAGGCATTGCTGCTTGGTTTAAGGTTGCTGCTTACCATCACCCCCAAGTCCTTCTCGCAATCTGTAGGCTAAGTTCTACGTTATTTAACTGTAAGTGCTTAGGTTATGACCCGTAAACTGCATTTATCTACTTGAACTGCATTGCCATTTTTGACCAGGTCAAACTTGAACATAAGAACATAAGAACATAAGAATGGAGGAACACTGCAGAAGGCCTACTGGCCCATACAAGGCAGGTCCTTATCAAAACCACCACTACCTAAGAATTTATTCCCGTACTCACGACACAAATCAAACCCAGCCCCTCCCACTCATATATTTGTCCAATCTCTTTAAAGCCACCCAAGGTCCTAGCCTCTATCACAGTACTCGGAAGATTGTTCCACGCATCTACAACTCTGTTCGAAAACCAGTACTTGCCTATGTCCTTTCTAAATCTAAATTTATCCAATTTAAATCCGTTATTTCTGTTCTTACTTGGTTCGATATCCTCAGTATTTTATTAATATCTCCTTTGTTTATGCCCATCATCCACTTGTACACCTCGATGATATCTCCTCATTCTACGTCTCTCCAGAGAGTGGAGATTCAACGCTCTAAGTCTATCTTCATACGGGAGATTTCTTATACTGTAAATCATTTTAGTCATTCTTCTTGTATGTTCTCCAATGAATCTATATCCATCCTGTAGTAAGGAGACCAAAACTGAGCTGCATAATCCAAATGAGGTCTCACTAGTGATGTATAGAGCTGTAAAATAACTTTTGGACTTCTGTTGCTTATACTTCTTGAAATAAATCCTAGTAATCTGTTAGCCTTATTGCGCACACTTAGGCACTGTTGTCTTGGCTTTAGATTTCTGCTTACCATGACTCCCAAGTCTTTTTCACATTCTGTATGATCAAGCTCAACTTCACCTAGTTTATAAATTCGAGGGATATTTTCATTACCAACGACAAGCACCTTACACTTGTCCACATTGAACTTCATCTGCCACTTTTCAGACCAAGACATTAATTTATCCAAATCCTCCTGAGTTCACTGTTATCCTCCTCAGAATGAATTATACGGCCTATTTTTGTATCATCAGCAAATTTACTCATGTCACTTGCAATTCCTTCATCAAGGTCATTAATGTAAATTATGAACAACAATGGGCCCAAAACTGATCCTTGTGGAACGCCACTAGTGACAAATCCCCATTCAGATTTGACCCCATTAATGGAAACCTCTGCTTTCTATTGGTAAGCCATGCCTCTATCCATGCTAGAACTTTACCTCCTATACCATGAGCTGCCACCTTTTTTAAGAGTCTCTTGTGAGGTACTCTATCGAAGGCCTTACTGAAATACAAGTAAACTATATCATATTCTTTATCACTGTCTACTGCCTCAAATGTTTTATTGAAAACGTCAGTAAATTTGTCAGGCAGGAACGACCTCTCGTAAACCCATGCTGAGATTCATTAATCAAATTATGTTCTTCAAGGTGACTTCTGATAATATCAGCTATAATTGATTCTAATAATTTGCCTACTATAGACGTGAGGCTTATTGACGGTAATTTGATGGAATGGACTTATCCCCTGATTTGAATATAGGAACTACATTAGCTATCTTCCACATCTCTGGCACAACACCAGTTAGATGGACGTATTAAACACATTCGTTAATGGCTGACTAAGTTCCATTTTGCATTCTTTAAGTACCCTGGAAAACAACTCGTCGGGTCCCGGGGACTTATTTTGCTTCAGTTTATCTATCTGTTTGATAACCATGTCCCTCGTGACAGTAATATTAGTTAATTTGAATTCTTCAGAACTGAATAATTGTTAATTTCTGGAATCTCATTTACGTCTTCTTGTGTAAAGACTGACAAAAATAGTCATTAAATAGAGAACACATTTCCAGTTCGTTATCCGTCAGCTGTCCATTCCCAATTTTCAGAGGTCCTACCTTTTCCCTCACCTTCGTCCTGTACACTTGAAAGAACCCTTTGATTAGTCTTTGATTCATTAGCAACCTTAATCTCATAGTCACGTTTAGCCTTTCTAATCCCCTTTTTACTTCTCTTTTCAACTGAACATATAAATTCCTCTTTTCCCCTAATAAATGTTTTAGCCTCCTGTTAATCCATTTGGGATCGTTATTATTTGACCTAAATTCTCTTGGGGAATAAACATACTCTGTGCACGTTGTACATTATTAAGAAACAAATCATAAACGCAGATCCCATCGTAATCGTTAGCTAGATTACCCCAGTCGAGATTAGACAGGTGTTCCCTAAGTCCAATATAATCGGCAGAACGAAAATCAGAACTTTTACCGTATTATCCCTATTCCACTCCCATGTAATATTAAAGTAATGGATTTGTGATCACTAGCTCCAAGCTCTTCAGTGATCTCCAGATTATTTACAAGAGTTTCTTTATTTGACAAGACTAGGTCGAGCAAATTATTACCTCTGGTAGGCTCCGTCACACACTGCTTCAGAAAACAGTCCTGAACTACTTCCATAAAGTCACTGGACTCCAGATTACCGGTCAAAGAAGTCCAGTCAATTTGACTAAAGTTAAAATCCCTACTAACACTACGTTATTGTGCCTAGAAGCCCTAACAATTTCGTCCCAAAGAAGTCTCCTCTATCGTGATCCAAGCCTGGAGGTCGGTATATTACACCTAGAATCAGTTTTTCTTGACCTTCTAGAAACTCTACCCAAACAGATTCTGTTAATGATCCATCTATTTTTATGCCTGTTTTTATGCAGCAATTTATATTTTCTCGTACATACAATGCAACTCCACCCCCTTTCCCATTATATCTATCTACATGGAACAACTTAAACCCCTGAATATGACACTCAGCAATCATATCCCGACTCTTGGTATTATACCATGTTTCAGTTATTGCAATGACATCAAAGTTCCCAGCACATGCTACCAAACGTAATTCGTTAATTTTATTTCTGGCGCTTCGACAGTTATTATAAAATACATTGATATGTATCTTCTTGTGAACCTTTTTCAGCTTTTGTTTTACACAATATGAAGGAATTGCAAGTGACATGAGTAAATTTGCTGATGATACAAAAATAGGCCGTATAATTCATTCTGAGGAGGATAACAGTGAACTCCAGGAGGATTTGGATAAATTAATGTCTTGGTCTGAAAAGTGGCAGATGAAGTTCAATGTGGACAAGTGTAAGGTGCTTGTCGTTGGTAATGAAAATATCCCTCGAATTTATAAACTAGGTGAAGTTGAGCTTGATCATACAGAATGTGAAAAAGACTTGGGAGTCATGGTAAGCAGAAATCTAAAGCCAAGACAACAGTGCCTAAGTGTGCGCAATAAGGCTAACAGATTACTAGGATTTATTTCAAGAAGTATAAGCAACAGAAGTCCAAAAGTTATTTTACAGCTCTATACATCACTAGTGAGACCTCATTTGGATTATGCAGCTCAGTTTTGGTCTCCTTACTACAGGATGGATATAGATTCATTGGAGAACATACAAAGAAGAATGACTAAAATGATTTACAGTATAAGAAATCTCCCGTATGAAGATAGACTTAGAGCGTTGAATCTCCACTCTCTGGAGAGACGTAGAATGAGGAGATATCATCGAGGTGTACAAGTGGATGATGGGCATGAACAAGGAGATATTAATAAAATACTGAGGATATCGAACCAAGTAAGAACCAGAAATAACGGATTTAAATTGGATAAATTTAGATTTAGAAAGGACATAGGCAAGTACTGGTTTTCGAACAGAGTTGTAGATGCGTGGAACAATCTTCCGAGTACTGTGATAGAGGCTAGGACCTTGGGTGGCTTTAAAAAGGATTGGACAAATATATGAGTGGGAGGGCTGGGTTTGATTTGTGTCGTGAGTACGGGAATAAATTCTTAGGTAGTGGTGGTTTTGATAAGGACCTGCCTTGTATGGGCCAGTAGGCCTTCTGCAGTGTTCCTCCATTCTTATGTTCTTATGTTCTTATGAAAAACAGAGATGAGCAGGAAGGGTAAAGAGAAAGGAGGGTCTCTAAATATATATTACACCAATAGTCGTAGTGCTAGGAATAAGATGGACGAGTTGAGATTAGTTGCAAGTACGGGTAATATTGATGTTTTTGCAATAACTGAGACATGGTTTAATATGAAAAATCGGGACTTGCCTGCCGAATGTCACATTCAGGGTTTTAAATTGTTCCAAGTAGACAGAAGTATCGGGAAAGGGGGTGGGGTGGCACTCTATGTCCGTGATCATTTAAATTGTTGCATAAAAACGGGTATAAAGTCTGAATTAACACATACAGAGTCTGTCTGGATAGAATTTTCAGAGGGGTGTGAAAAATTGATTTTAGGCGTGATTTACCGTCCTCCAAACTTAGATAGGGAACAAGGGAGACTACTTTGGGAGGAAATTGTTAAGGCCACAAGACACGATAACATAGTAATTTAGGGACTTTAACTTTAGTCAGATTGATTGGAATTTCATGACAGGGAATTTAGAATCTAACGACTTTTTAGAAGTAGTTCAGGGTTGCTTTTTGAAGCAGTTTGTAACAGAACCTACAAGGGAAATAACCTACTTGACTTGGTTCTGGCAAGCAAGGAAACCCTTGTTAATAATTTAGAAATTACAGAGGAACTCGGCTCAAGCGACCACAAGTCAATTACCTTTAGCATTGAATGGATGTATGATAGTAGGGATAATTCAGTAATGGTCCCAGATTTTCGCTTAGCAGATTATAATGGACTTAGAGAACACTTATCAACTGTGGACTGGGGTGAAGAAGAGAGGTATCAATATGACAGTTTTCTTAACACTATACAGGCTGCCCAAAGAACATTTATCCCGTATAAAGAAATTAGATCAAGTAGAAATGACCCAAAATGGATGAATAATAGGCTCAAATATCTTTTAGGGCAGAAGAAAGGAATTTATAGGCGCATAAAAGAGGTGAGGGTCATCTTATAAATCAGTATACTGACATTAAGAGGGACGTTAAAAAGGGAATAAGAAAAGCTAAACGGACTATGAAATTAAAGTTGCTAGGGATTCAAAACTAACCCAAAAGTTTTTTCCAGGTTTATAGAACAAAAGTTAGGGATAAGATAGGTCCCTTAAAATAACTTTGGGCATCTTACTGACAAGGAGAATGATATGTGCTCTATTTTTAATAATTATTTTCTCTCGGTTTTCACACAGGAAGACATTAATAATATCCCAGTAATTAATTTTTACAGAGGCCCAGAAGAAGATAAATTATGTAATATCACAGTCACTAGCGAAATGATTATGAAACAGCTGGACCGACTGAAACAAAATAAATCACCTGGTCCTGATGAGCTTTTTGCAAGGGTTCTTAAGGAATGCAGAATGGAACTCTGTGAACCAATATCTAACATTTAATTTATCTTCAAACAGGTTTAAGACTCCTCGATTGGAAGGACCTGCTGGATTGTGAAGGACCTGCCGATTGTGAAGGATGCCTAGTAGGGCCAACAGACCTGCTGCAGTGTTCTTTCATGTTCTATGTTCTATGTGGAAGATAGCTAATGTAATTCCTATTTTTAAAGCAGGGGACAAGTCACTACCGTCAAACTACCGCCCAATAAGCCTGACCTCAATTGTAGGCAAATTACTAGAGTCAATTATAGCTGATATTATTAGAAGCCATCTAGATAACCATAATTTGATTAATGATACCCAGCATGGATTCACGAGGGGCCGTTCCTGCCTATCTAATTTATTAACCTTCTTCACTAAAGCTTTTGAGGCTGTTGATCACGATAAAGAATTCGATATTGTTTATTTAGACTTTAGTAAGGCTTTTGATAGAGTACCGCACCAGAGACTGTTAAAGAAAGTGGCAGCTCATGGCATTGGGGAAAAGTGCTGTCATGGATCGAGTCATGGCTCACCAATAGGAAGCAGAGAGTGTGCATAAATGGGGTTAAATCCGAATGGGGACTTGTAACAAGTGGTGTTCCACAGGGATCAGTCTTAGGCCCATTGTTATTTATAATATATATCAATGACCTTGATGAGGGAATTACTAGTGATATGAACAAATTCGCCGACGACACGAAGATAGGTAGGATAATTGATTCAAACAGATGCAGTTCTAAGTGGCAGATGCAGTTCAATGTAGATAAATGCAAGGTTCTGAAGCTCGGGAGTGTCCATAACCCAAGCACTTATAAGTTAAATAACGTAGAACTTAGCCATACAGATTGCGAGAAGGACTTGGGGGTGATGGTAAGCAGCAACCTTAAACCAAGACAGCAATGCCTAAGCGTACGTAATAAGGCAAATAGATTACTGGGATTTATATCAAGAAGTGTTAGCAACAGAAGTCCAGAGGTTATATTACAGCTTTATACATCATTAGTAAGGCCTCACCTAGATTACGCAGCTCAGTTCTGGTCTCCATATTACAGAATGGACATAAATTCGTTAGAAAACATTCAGCGTAGAATGACTAAATTAATACATAGCATTAGAAATCTTCCTTACGAAGAAAGATTGAAGACCCTAAAATTACATTCACTTGTAAGACGTAGAATGAGGGGAGACATGATCGAGGTATACAAGTGGAAAATGGGTATTAACAAAGGGGATATAAATAAGGTCTTGAGGATATCTCTCCAAGAGAGAACCCGCAATAATGGATTCAAGTTAGATAAGTTTAGATTTAGAAAGGATATAGGAAAGTATTGGTTTGGAAATAGGGTAGTTGATGAGTGGAACAGTCTGCCTAGTAGGGTTATTGAAGCTAGGACCTTGGGTAGTTTCAAATTTAGGTTGGATAAATTCATGAGTGAGAGGGGTTGGATTTGAGTGGGACTCGCACATGAGTGGGTAGAATTGTCAAAGCTTATTTCTTGGGTAGCATTGAAAATTGGGTTGAGCAAATATTCTGTTAGTGGGACGGATTGTGAAGGACCTGCCTAGTATAGGCCAACAGGCCTGCTGCAGTGTTCCTCCTTTCTTATGTTCTTATGTTCTTATAGATGTCATAGAACTTCAGGAAGATTTAGACAAACTTAATTCGTGGTCAGAAAAGTGGCAGATGCAGTTCAATGTAGATAAATGCAAGGTTCTGAAGCTCGGGAGTGTCCATAACCCAATCACTTATAAGTTAAATAACGTAGAACTTAGCCATACAGATTGCGAGAAGGACTTGGGGTGATGGTAAGCAGCAACCTTAAACCAAGACAGCAATGCCTAAGCGTACGTAATAAGGCAAATAGATTACTGGATTTATATCAAGAAGTGTTAGCAACAGAAGTCCAGAGGTTATATTACAGCTTTATACATCATTAGTAAGGCCTCACCTAGATTACGCAGCTCAGTTCTGGTCTCCATATTACAGAATGGACATAAATTCGTTAGAAAACATTCAGCGTAGAATGACTAAATTAATACATAGCATTAGAAATCTTCCTTACGAAGAAAGATTGAAGACCCTAAAATTACATTCACTTGTAAGACGTAGAATGAGGGGAGACATGATCGAGGTATACAAGTGGAAAATGGGTATTAACAAAGGGGATATAAATCAGGTCTTGAGGATATCTCTCCAAGAGAGAACCCGCAATAATGGATTCAAGTTAGATAAGTTTAGATTTAGAAAGGATATAGGAAAGTATTGGTTTGGAAATAGGGTAGTTGATGAGTGGAACAGTCTGCCTAGTAGGGTTATTGAAGCTAGGACCTTGGGTAGTTTCAAATTTAGGTTGGATAAATTCATGAGTGAGAGGGGTTGGATTTGAGTGGGACTCGCGCATGAGTGGGTAGAATTGTCAAAGCTTATTTCTTGGGTAGCATTGAAAATTGGGTTGAGCAAATATTCTGTTAGTGGGACGGATTGTGAACATAAGAACATAAGAATGGAGGAACACTGCAGAAGGCCTACTGGCCCATACAAGGCAGGTCCTTATCAAAACCACCACTACCTAAAAATTTATTCCCGTACTCACGTCACAAATCAAACCCAGCCCCTCCCACTCATATATTTGTCCAATCTCTTTTTAAAGCCACCCAAGGTCCTAGCCTCTATCACAGTACTCGGAAGATTGTTCCACGCATCTACAACTCTGTTCGAAAACCAGTACTTGCCTATGTCCTTTCTAAATCTAAATTTATCCAATTTAAATCCGTTATTTCTGGTTCTTACTTGGTTCGATATCCTCACTATTTTACTAATATCTCCCTTGTTTATGCCCATCATCCACTTGTACACCTCGATGATATCTCCCCTCATTCTACGTCTCTCCAGAGAGTGGAGATTCAACGCTCTAAGTCTATCTTCATACGGGAGATTTCTTATACTGTAAATCATTTTAGTCATTCTTCTTTGTATGTTCTCCAATGAATCTATATCCATCCTGTAGTAAGGAGACCAAAACTGAGCTGCATAATCCAAATGAGGTCTCACTAGTGATGTATAGAGCTGTAAAATAACTTTTGGACTTCTGTTGCTTATACTTCTTGAAATAAATCCTAGTAATCTGTTAGCCTTATAAGAACATAAGAACATAAGAAAGGAGGAACACTGCAGCAGGCCTGTTGGCCCATACTAGGCAGTTCCTTCACAATCCGTCCCACTAACAGAATATTTGCTCAACCCAATCTTCAATGCTACCCAAGAAATAAGCTTTGACAATTCTACCCACTCATGCGCGAGTCCCACTCAAATCCAACCCCTCTCACTCATGAATTTATCCAACCTAAATTTGAAACTACCCAAGGTCC
>WNWK01015862.1:0-46544 GCA_009830355.1 Cherax destructor | reverse complement strand
GTTGTATGACTTTAGTGTATCTGGATCATTCGTCATACCTGATAGTTATCTGGGGTGAAGCCAGTAAGGGGGTTTGTGGGAGGCAGCCATGTTTGTTGTTGATGCGTCACCCTGGGTGGTGGGGGGAGGGGGGGGGGAGGGTGTACTGGCGTCCTGGGTAGAAATTTAACTAGTAGATTTCTTGGTTTTTTTCTTGTTGATTTTAGAATTTCCTTCTGATGTTACGTTTCATTTTAACACAGTAGTGGGGAAGTTGGTGCGGCAAGTTGGCTGTAGGCTGGTGAACTGTAGGCTGGTGTGTAGGCTGGTAGGCAGGCTGGTAAGTTGTAGGCTGGTAAGATGTGGGCTTGAAAGCTGTAGGCTGGTAAGCTGTAGGCTGGTAACATTTTTTCGGGGGTGATGTTTTGGGTTTGGGGGGTCTTCCTTTTCGTCAGTTTATTTGGTTTGTAGGTCTCACTGCTGGTATTCTTGGATTATTCTGGTGCTCTAGGTTATGCAGTTTTGCTTCAGCTAGGTCATCTGGAGCATTAAAAACTCTGGGTTTTAAAAAATACGGGCTCAGATCCGCTCTGCCCTCCGCTGCACCCCGGGAACTCCTCTTTCCATCACCTGCACACTCCCGACCCTATCCCCCCTATATTTTTCCAAACCCAAAAAGGCCCAAAAATCTTTCCCTTATCCAAATACTGTTCACCTATATTTTTCCCTTTAAACACTTGGTCAACACCCCCCTTTCCTAAAGCCCCTTGTTCATCTGCTATCTTGCTTTCTGTCTTACTCTTAATTCTTTCAAAAAAACTTACCATACACTTTCCAGGTAAATCAACAGACATTCCCTATTTTTTGCCCCTCTTTTGTCCCCTTTGCCATACAAGGAAAAATCTGCTCTCTCCAATCCCCAGGGACCTTACCCCCTTCCATACATTTATTAAATAATAGCACCAACCACTCTAAAAAATATCCCCCCCCTTCTAACATTTCTATCTTTTTTTCCCCTCAATTCCCTTTTCCCCCTTTATTCCCACCCACTGCCTCCCCGAACTTCCCCCCACTCCAAAAGGCTCTTCCACATCCCACAAGATGTCATTCCTCCTTTCCCCATAACAAATCACAGCTTCCCCTTTTTCATCAACATTTAACAACCCCCAAAATATTCCCTCCATCTTCCCAATATCTCTAACTCTCATTTAATAACTCTCCTCTCTATTTTTAACTGTCAAATCCATTTGTTCCTAGGCTTCCTCAACTTATTAATCTCTCACTCCAAAACTTTTTCTTATTTTCAACAAAATTTGTTGATAACATCTCACCACTCTCTCATTTGCTCTCTTTTTACATTGCTTCACCACTCTCTTAACCTCTCTTTTTCTCTCCATATACTCTTCCCTCCTTGCATCACTTCTACTTTGTAAAAACCTCTCATATGCTAACTTTTTCTCCCTTACTACTCTCTTTACATCATCATTCCACCAATCGCTCTTCTTCCCCCCCACCCACTCGCCTGTAACCACAAACTTCTGCTGAACACTCTAACATTACATTTTTAAATAAACCAACTCATACATCTTGACCCCATTGCCTACACTCTCACTAACCCATCTATCCTCCAATAGTTTTTATATCTTACCTAACTGCCTCCTCTTTTAGTTTATAAACCTTCACCTCTCTCTTACTTACTGCTTCTATTTTCCTTGTACCCCATCTACCTTTTACCCCCACTGTAGCTATAACTAAAAAGTGATCTGATATATCTGTGGCCCCTCTATAAACATGTACATCATGAAGTCTACTCAACCGTCTTTTATCTACCAATACGTAGTCCAACAAACTACAGTCATTTCGCCCTACATCATATCTTGTATACTTATTTATCCTCTTTTTCTTAAAATATGTATTACCCATAACTAAACCCCTTTCTATACAAAGTTCAATCAAGGGCTCCCATTATCATTTACACCTGGCACCCCAAACTTCCCTACCACACCCTCTCTACATGTTTCTCCTGCTTTAGCATTTAGGTCCCCTACCACAATTACTCTCTCACTTGGTTCAAAAAGTTCCTATACATTGCTTAACATCTCCCAAAATCTCTCTCTCTCCTCTACACTCCTCTCTTCTCCAGGTGCATACCGGTTATTATGACCCACTTTTCACATCCGACCCTTATTTTAATCCACTAATCCTTGAATTTAAAATTTATATTCCCTCTTCTCCTTCCATAACTGATCCTTCAACATTATTGCTACCTTCCTTAGCTCTAACTCTCTCAGATACTCCTGACTTAATCCCATTTATTTCTCCCCACTGAAACTCGCCTACCCCTTCAGCTTTGTTTCGCTTAGGGCCAGGACATCCAACTTCTTTTCATTCATAACATCAGCAATCATCTCTTTCTTATCATCCGCACTACATCCACGCACATTCAAACAACCCAGTTTTATAAAGTTTTCTTCTTCTCTTTTTTTGTAAATGTGTACAGGAGAAGGGGTTATAGCCCATTGCTCCGGCATTTTAGTCGCCTCATACGACATGCATGGCTTACGGAGAAAAGATTCTTTCCACTTCCCCATGGACAATGAGAAAATAAAAGAACAAGAGCTATCAAGAAAAGAAGAAAAACCTAGATGTGTGTATGTATATATATATGCATGTGCATGTCTGTGTAGTGTGACCTAAAGTGTAAGTAAGTAGCTAGATATACCTGTTATCCAGCATGTTTATGAGACAGAAAAAAGACACCAGCAATCCTACCATCATGTAAAACAGTTTCAGGTTTCTGTTTCACAGTCACCTGGCAGGACGTAGTACCTCCCTGGGTAGTTGCTGTCTACAACCTACTACCTACCTTTATATATATTTATAATTGTTTTGTGTATGTAAAAGTATAGTTAATCTTTACAAAATTAATTTTTTGTGAATATTTTTGGGTGTCTGGAACGGATTAATTGTATTTACATTATTTCTTATGTGAAATAAGGGTTCGACTTTCGAACAATTCGAGTTAAGGTCTAGCTCCTGGAATGGATTATGACCGAAAGTCAGGGGTCCACTGTACTTCAATATGATGCTATTAACAACTCTACAGCTTATTTATCTATCACAATTCATCTAATATGACATAATAAACAATATAAATAACATAAAAACCTGATATACACTCTAGAATGAATAAAATATGTACAGTGGACCCCCGAGTATCGGCGTAATCCGTTCAGGAGCTAGGCCTTAACTCGAACTGGCCGAAAGTCGAACCATTATTTCTCGTAAGAATAATGTAAATACAATTAATCCGTTCCAGACCCAAAATATTCACAAAATTCTTTTTTAAGAATAACTATAGTTTTACATACACAAAACACATAATAACAACACACATTAAATTTCTAAATTTACATTTATAATAACATTTACTTACCTTTATTGAAGAGACTTGCTGACATCTGGAAGATAGGGAGGAGTGAGGAGGGCTTAGTGTTTGGAAGGGAATCCCCCTCATAAGGACTTCAGGTATCAAAGCCCTGTCTTGGGTTACCCTTCTTGGTCTTTTAATGCCACTAGGACCAGCTTGAGAGTCTGGACCCCCGTCTCACAAAATAACTGTCCACAGTCCTCTGTTTCTCGCCTCTTTAACATGTTCCTGAAGTGCAATATGGCTCAGTCACTGAACTTGTTGCAGAGATAAACTATTTCATCTTGCTCAGGGTGGTATTTTTCAGCAAATTCCTGCACCTTATTCCACATTAACCCTTTCAGGGTCGACAGGCCTACTCGGAAACACGTTCTCAGGGTCGAAAGTTTTTGGAAAAAAAAATCGTATGAAATGATGAGAATCTTTTCCGATCATACGACACCCAAAGTATGAAATTTGAATGAAAATTTACGGAGATATCGGTCTCGAAGATGTTTACGCATCGGCGATTTTCAACACTTTGAGCCCTATTTTTGGCCAATTCCAATGTTCCAGTCCACTAAAATAATAGCTATTTCGCTAGAACTCCATTTCTTCTATCGATTGAGTACAAGAAACCGCCTATTTACCAATTTCAACTACCCAAAATAGTGGTCAGAAAATGGCAATTTGGCCAATTTCACACAAATTTCAAACGATACCAATTTCAAAATAGGGTCCATAATAAACAAGGCAGACATTCCTGGCACTAAAATAACATCATCTCTGTTCATTAGTCACGTCTCCAGGCCCTTCTTACATTACTTTTGCTTTCCATTTTGAATTTTTATTCTCACAAAAAATAGAAGATTTACTGTTATGTATACAACTGCATCATTGTAAAAATGGTATAAATAATATCAGCGCACTTGTGCAAGAATATTAGACTCACCAGTTGATGTGTATTGGACGTTTAGTGTGATTTGTTTACTCTTGAACATCGGCAAAAATCGAACATTTTCGCTACTTTGCGCTCAATTTCAAGGTACTTGTCATCATGAAACCAATCAAAATTATCTCTATTTCTATAATATATCTTCTATTCTATCAAATGAGACCAAAAAATCGAGAATACAGTTATAAATACCATACGAAAATAGACTGCAAAGTCGCTGTTTTAAATAAAAAACACGGTCGGAGTTTTTTTTCCCTCATTATACACTGTGTGGAGGATTTTTTTTATACTGCGCACACTGACCGCACAGACCCATTCTCTCGCATCTAGGCCTACCAGCCTTTTTCTGCTTGATTTGAGGGCACTAGAATTTATGCATACTAGTACGTCAAACGCCCTGGTGCATAAGATGTACCAGTACGTCAAAAACCCTGAAAGGGTTAAATTCACTCGCAAACTTTTCAGCAGGACGTTTGTCTAAACTGGCTTCCTCACCATGCCTTACAACACTGTGTATGCCACTACGTTTCCTAAATCTGTCAAACCAGCCTTTGCTGGCCTTAAAATCACTCGCATCAGCACTGGTTCCAGGCATTTTCTTGACAAGATCTGCATGCAACTGCCTTGCCTTTTCACAAATTATCACCTTTTCACAAATTTTCGCCACAGGGGTGCCACTAGGAAGCTTCTTTGGACCCATGGTGACTTATTTCACAGTGACAATCAATAAACACAATAAAATTATTGTGAAATGTTCGAATGAGCGTGCTGGGTAATGTTCACTCAATGGTAAACAAAGCTAGACTGGCTCACGACGCCTGCGCGGGGAGGCAGATATGTCTGGTATGCTGGCCGAACTCTGGGAAACGGCCGATAGTTGTGGAAAAATTGGGCCGAAAAAAGCGACCGAAACTCGAGTCGGCTGATACTCAGACTGGCCGATAGTTGGGGGTCCACTGTACTATGTCATTACGTATGTGGTGGCAGGGGAGGACGGTAGTCACGGGCATTCTTGCTCCAGCTATGAAAACGTTTTTCCATTCTTTCCTCCTTCAGACGTGTTAGTATAAGAGAAAATGGAGTTTGTAATGCTAACTGCATTAGATCATTTCTTTCATAAGAAAACCATAATGTAGAAATGAAATGGTATACGTACACCATTTACATACCTTGCAGAAAATAGGCAGAGCAGCTTATGCTGTCAGGAGTTTATTTTGTTTCGTCCTTTTTCTATCGCTTAACCCTTTCAGGGTCCAAGGGGGGTCTCCGAAACTCGTTCTCAGGGTCCAAGAATTTAAAAAAAAAAAAAAATTATTTTTTCTTATGAAATGATAGAGAATCTTTTTCCGATCATAACGCCACAAAAATTATGAAATTTGATCGAAAACTAACAGAATTATGCTTTTGCGAAGTTAGCGGCAGCCATGACACTTACGCATCGGCGATTTCGCCCACTTTGAGCCCTATTTTCGGCAAATTCCAATGTTTCAGGCAACTAAAATTATAGCTATTTCGCTAGAACTCCATTTCTTCTATCGATTGACTACACGAAACCGCCTATTTACCTATTACAACTACCCAAAATTGTGGTCAGAAAATGGCAATTTGGCCAATTTCACACAAATTTCAAACGATGCCAATTTCAAAATAGGGTCCAGAATAAACAAGGCAGACATTCCTGGCACTAAAATAACGTCTTCTCTGTTCATTAGTCACGTTTCCAGGCCCCTCTTACATTACTTTTGCTTTTCATTTTGAATTTTTATTCTCACAAAAAAATAGAAAATTTACTGTTATGTATACAACTGCATCATTGTATAAATGGTATAAATAATATTAGAGCACTTGTGCATGAATATTAGACTCGCCAGTTGATGTGTATTGGATGCATGGTGTGATTTGTTTACTCTGAACATCGTCAAAAATCGAACATTTTCGCTACTTTGAGCTCAATTTCAAGGTACTTGTCTTTGTCAAATCAATCAAAATCATCTCTATTTCTGTAATATATCTTCCAGTCTATCAAATGAGACCAAGAAAAAGAGAATACATCAATAAATACCATACGAAAATAGACTGCAAAGTCGCTGTTTTAAACTAAAACAACGGTCAGTTTTTTTTTTTCCTCATTATGCACTGTGTGGTGCAGGAATTTTTTTATACTGCGCACACTGACCGCACAGACCCATTCTATCACATCTAGGCCTAACAGCCTGTTTCTGCTTGATTTGAGGGCGCTAGAATTTAGGCGTACTAGTACGTCAATAACCCCAGGGCGTAAGCCGTACTAGTACGTCAATAACCCTGAAAGGGTTAATTGCTACACTTTTAATGCTGCACTTTGTCACTGAACTTAACTGCTTTAAACTCTACAACTTGCACCTGTGCTGGCATGCAGGAACACATTAAAATCATTAAGAGTGTGTTATTAGTCTTGAAGACACCATAATAATAATAACAACACAATAATAATCACTCTGAGGCGCATTAAATGTTGTATAAAACGTTAATCCATCTATATTTTTTCAAAATTATATAATAAAAACTCTACGTAACATATAAACACATAAATTAACATAAATATAAGATGTTTTTTTATTCAGCTTGATGGAGTGAACAAACACCATTCATGTCCGGGCTGGTAACAACAACAACAACTGGTTTGTTTACAAACCTTCTACACTCATGTTCTTATTCTCTCGTTTATTCATTTAATCTTGTTTACTCACCTCTCGCTCTACATTAAGACTTCATATATTTTAAAGTAAATAATGAGTGTACTGTATATGCCTTTTATCGCTCTAGGGCACTTTAAATGCCTAGTATATAATGTGTGAGTGGGGTAGCCAGATGGGGTTACATACCTACCACACTTTGATACCTACCTACCTTGCACCCTATATTAACCCTTTGACTGTTTCGGCTGTATATATATATGTCTTTCGAGCCAGTGTTTCGGACGTATATATACTCAAAAATTCTAGCAGCTTCAAACCAAGTGGGAGAAAGCTGGTAGGCCCACATGCGAGAGAATTGGTCTGTGTGGTCAGTGTGTGCTGTATAAAAAAAATCCTGTAGCACGCAGTGCATAATCAGAAAAAAAAACTCTGACCGTGTTTTTGGATTAAAACACCGACTTTGAGGTGTGTTTTCGTATAGTATTTATGGTTGTATTCTTGTTTTCTTGGTTTCATTTGATAGAATTGAAAACATATTACAGAAGTAGAGAAGATTTTGATTAGTTTCATGATGAAAACTACCTTGAAATTGAGCTCAAATTAGCGGAAACATTCGATTTTTGCCAATGTTCAAGAGTAAATAAAATATGCCACGCGTCCAATACACATCAACTGGTGAGTCTAATATTCTTTCACAAGTGCACTGATATTATTTATACCATTTTTACAATAATGCAGTAGTCTGCATAAAAGTAAATCTTCTATTTTTTGTGTGAATAAAAAATAAAAATAAAAAGCAAGAGTAATATAAGAGGGGCCAGGAGACGTGACTAATGAACAGAGAAAATGTTATTTTAGTGCCAGGAATGTCTGCCTTCTTTATTTTGGACCCTATTTTGAATTTGGCATCGTTTTTAATTTGCGTGAAATTGACCAAATTGCCAATTTCTGACCACTTTATTGGGTAGTTGAAATCGGTAAATAGGCGGTTTCTTGTACTCAATCGATGGAACAAATTGAGTTCTAAAGAAATAGCTGAGTTTGGTTGACTGAA
The DNA here is from genome assembly GCA_009830355.1 of Cherax destructor. Taxonomy (NCBI): domain Eukaryota; kingdom Metazoa; phylum Arthropoda; class Malacostraca; order Decapoda; family Parastacidae; genus Cherax; species Cherax destructor. The sequence goes on along the minus strand of WNWK01015862.1, from coordinate 38,469 downwards.
ACAATATAATTGGCCGAAAATAGGGCTCAAATGCGGCAGAATCGCCAATGCATATATATCGCCGAGATCGCTAACTTCGCGAGAAGAATTTTTTTTTTTTTTAATATTTTGCGACATAGAATAACAGTTTCAGACATGGGCTTGCGACAGTCAAAGGGTTAAGACCATTAAGACTACAGGTATTCCTTGGTGAGGGGCACCACTGCCTCAACTACAAACTCCACCACTGCCTCGCAACATCAGCTTCCTTGATTTTTTTTTTCTTCGCCAGGATAGAAGTGATTGTTGATTTGTTTTTGCCATACATCCTGGCAAGCTGGAGCACATGCAGTCCACTCTCATGGTTAATTATGTAGCAGTCGCACTCAATCAACAAGCACAAAACACAATGACATCAACCTCTTATTAAATGACTTACATGACCCTAACAACAACTGTAAGTATTACACAGCAGAACAAGCAAAGGCACTACTCGTAGCCAACAATAACATAACTGTCTTTAACCCTTTCAGGGTTATTGACGTACTAGTACGGCTTACGCCCTGGGGTTATTGACGTACTAGTACGCCTAAATTCTAGCGCTCTCAAATCAAGCAGAAACAGGCTGTTAGGCCTAGATGTGATGGAATGGGTCTGTGCGGTCAGTGTGCGCAGTATAAAAAAATTCCTGCACCACACAGTGCATAATGAGGAAAAAAAACTCTGACCTTGTTTTTGATTTAAAACAGCGACTTTGCAGTCTATTTTCGTATGGTATTTATTGATGTATTCTCGTTTTCTTGGTCTCATTTGATAGACTGGAAGATATATTACAGAAATAGAGATGATTTTGATTGGTTTGACAAAGACAAGTACCTTGAAATTGAGCTCAAAGTAGCGAAAATGTTCGATTTTTGACGATGTTCAAGAGTAAACAAATCACACCATGCATCCAATACACATCAACTGGCGAGTCTAATATTCATGCACAAGTGCTCTAATATTATTTATACCATTTATACAATGATGCAGTTGTATACATAACAGTAAATCTTCTATTTTTTTGTGAGAATGAAAATTCAAAATGAAAAGCAAAAGTAATGTAAGAGGGGCCTGGAAACGTGACTAATGAACAGAGAAGATGGTATTTTAGTGCCAGGAATGTCTGCCTTGTTTATTCTGGACCCTATTTTGAAATTGGCATCGTTTGAAATTTGTGTGAAATTGGCCAAATTGCCATTTTCTGACCACTATTTTGGGTAGTTGTAATAGGTAAATAGGCGGTTTCTTGTACTCAATCGATAGAAGAAATGGAGTTCTAGCGAAATAGCTATAATTTTAGTTGCCTGAAACATTGGAATTTGCCGAAAATAGGGCTCAAAGTAGGCGAAATCGCCGATGCGTAAGTGTCATGGCTGCCGCTAACTTCGCGAAAGCATAATTCCGTTAGTTTTCGATCAAATTTCATAATTTTTGTGGCGTTATGATCGGAAAAAGATTCTCTATCATTTCATAAGAAATTCTTTTTTTTTTTTTTAAATTCTTGGACCCTGAGAACGAATTTCGGAGACCCCCCTTGGACGCTGAAAGGGTTAACTACAATATCAGATCGTTAAGCAAGCATTACGATGACCTCATAGCATTATTAAATTCCCTGCAGTCCAGTATGTCCATCATTGCTGTCACTGAGACCTGGCTAAAACCTAATATTAATACTACAGATATCTATGTAATTCCTGGTTACACAGCAATACACAACTATAGGCCAGACCAACAAGGGGGGTGGCACAACTATTTACTATTCAGACCAACTTGAATGTATCAACAATACTTGCACAAGAGATGAACATGGAGAATATTTAATAGCTAAGTTTAAATCCAAATACCTACAAAAACCCCTCACAGTGATAAACATCTACAAAGTGCCACAATCAAATATTAGCTAATTTAGTGAAAAATTAGGAAGTATGATTACTGATGCACCCATGAATAAAGACCACTTAATACTAACAGGAGACTTCAATATCAATCTCCTACAAGATCAGGACCCACAAGTAACTGAATTCACAAACACTATGAGCAACTGCTTGCTTCTACCAACAGTAACAAAACCAACAAGAATCTCTGAGACTAGTGCCTCCCTATTAGACCACATCTGGACTAATACCATATCCCCTCTAAAATCAGGCATACTCACAGATAATACCACAGACCACTACCCTACCTTTCTCATAACCAAACTAGGTAAATTACCCCAAGAGACTACTAAAGTTACCTTCAGACTTCATAATGAGGCAGCTATTAATAACTTCATAACAGCTATGTCAAACATCGACTGGCAAACCGAGTTCATAACAGCTATGTCAAACATCGACTGGCAAACCGAGTTAGACACCTATACAGATACTGACATGTGTATTAATAATTTTCTAAAAAAGACCCAATACCTCTATAACATGCATTGCCCTAAAAAACTAAACAGATCACAGCTAAGAGACTAAACAATCCCTGGCAAACACCCAGCATTCTCAAATCCATTAATATAAAGCACCTATATGAAAAAGAGTACAGAATGGGTCAAATACCAAGAGAAACAAACAAAATGTTACTCATCAAACCTAACCAGCCTGATAAGAAGGTCAAAAAAATTGTATTATGAGAACAGATTAAATAACTTAAGAGGTGATATGAAAAAGACCTGGAAACCCCTATCTGAAATTCTAGGAACAAAAAAAATATCCAGAAACATAATAATCAAACTGACAAACCTAGATGAACCCCTGCTCCCACCAACTGAAACAGCAAACAGACTAAATCTTTTCTTCTCCACAATAGGAAAAAAGTTGGCAAGCAAAATCCCAAGTTCAAACACTCCACTTAACGCCTAGCTCACTGGAAACTACCCAAATACACTAGCCTTAGCTCCGACCAACCCAACAGAAGTCTCGCTTGTTATTAACACATTAAAAAACAAGGCAGGAGATCTAAATAACTTACCACCTTTTATATACAAAAAAGCTTCTCAAGTACTATCACCAAATATTGCAACACTCTTTAATAAATCCATTGAATCCTCCACCTTCCCATCAATACTCAAAATAGCGAGGGTTACCCCCATACATAAAGGAGGAGATCAAACAGACCTAAATAACTATAGGCCAATATCTAACTTACCCCTTCTATCCAAAATCTTTGAAAAGGTAATTTATAGGCAAATCTATTCCTACCTCATCTCCCACAACATACTCAACCCCTGTCAGTTTGGTTTCAGGCCTAATAAAAACACAAATGATGCAATCATACACATGCTAGAAATAATATACACTGCTCTTGAAAATAAAGAAATCCCACTGGGAATCTTCATTGATTTACGTAAAGCTTTTGATACAGTTGATATGATCTGTTAAACTTAAAATTGTCACACTACGGTATAAGAGGGCACTCCCTCAATTACCTAAAGTCATACCTTAGTGACAGAAGCCAATATCTGTCTACAAATGGAGCAAACTCTTCCACACAAACAATTACAGTTGGTGTCCCACAGGGAAGTGTTCTTGGCCCACTTCTCTTTCTCATTTACATAAACGACCTACCAAATGCATCTCAACTACTCAAACCCATACTATTTGCAGATGACACTACATACGTCTTCTCTCACCCATGCCCAGTCACACTAGCCAACACTGTAAATGCTGAATTACAGAAAATATCTACCTGGATGATGACTAACAAGCTTACTCTCAATGTTGAGTAAACCTATTTCATTCAGTTTGGGAACAGAGCTACAAATGTTCCACTTAACATAATGATAAACAGATCACTTGTCACAAAACTCACAGAGGGAAAATTCTTAGGAATCCACCTTGACAGTGGCCTCAAATTTCAGACACATATACAACAAATTTCCAAGAAATTCTCCAAGACCGTAGGAATACTATCCAAGATAAGGTACTATGTTCCACAACCAGCTCTCCTTTCCCTTTATCACTCACTCATTTACCCCTATCTCACCTATGGAATCTGTGCATGGGGCTCAACAACAATAAATCACCTCAAACCATTAATAACACAACAAAAGGCTGCAGTCCGAATGATAACAAATTCCCATTCTAAACAACATACTCCACCAATATTCAAAAGTCTGAACTTACTCACCATACAAGACATCCATACTTTTTACAGTGCCTATTACATACATAAAACACTAAACTCAAATATTAACCCACAACTCAAAATTCTCCTAACCAACTTTAACAGGACACATGAACATAACACAAGGAACAGATCACTCTTCGATGTTCTTCGCATCCACCTCACACTATGCAAAAATGCAATGCACATTAAAGGCCCAAAAATTTGGAATTTATTACCTATGATTACCAAAGAAACCCGATCTGTACATCAATTCAAAACTCTGCTAAAAAACCACCTACTTGCCCAAAACTAAATACCCACTACTTTACATTACCTACAAAGTTATTAGATAACTTTACACTGCCTCAAAATAACATTATTCACTGTATTATTCCCCTAGCCTCAAAACCCCTTACATAATTGCATTGCTCAAAGAAAAATAATTTATCAAACATAATCTAGTACAAATGTTGAAACTTATACCTCATAATGTATAAACCTGTTATATCTCATAATGTATAAACCTGTTATATTTCATAATGTATAAACCTGTTATAATTAATACAACCTAATATAAAGAAATCCATTCTCATATACCCTTGTGCTCCTTGTAACTCATCTAATGACCATATAAACTGTTATTGCAACACAAATTATTGATTTAGTTTGTTTAATCTGATTTAATAATTTTATTATGTAGACATATAAAACTGTAAATGATCCAAATTATAAAACTATTATGTTTCAAAAATGTCATGTTCAAATTATGTTCAAATTTCATAGCTTAAATACTCAACTATACAGTGGACCCCAGAGTAACGAACACCCCGGAAATCGTACAATTATGTAAGTATAATATTGTAAGTGCTTGTGGAAGTGTATTTTTTGGGGTCTGAAATAGACTAACCTACGTGACATTATTCCTTAAGGGAGTAAATTTGTTCGGTAATGGCACTTGAGCAGTCTTCTGGAATGAAGTTTTTACGTTACTCGGGGGTCCACTGTACTTATATTGTAAACTGTTTACTATAATTCTTACCATTTAGTTTTAAGTTAATTTTTAAGTCTGCCCACAATGCTCTGCATATTAGGGGCTTTTGGCATGTACACCTATTGTAATCTCATAAACCAATTTTAAATCTATGTATCATGTCCCAATAAATTATTGTGAAATGTTTGGATGAGCACGCAGGGTACTGGGAACTGGGTACTGGGAAACTTGAAGTTCCTAAACCTGTACTCCCTAGAATGCAGGCAGGAGAGATATATTATTATATACTGTACACTTGGAAAATTCTACAGGGATTAGTACCAAACTTGCACACGAGAGTCACTCCCTATGAAAGCAAAAGACTCGGCAGACGATGCAACATCCTCCCAATGAAAAGCAGGGGTGCCACTAGCACATTGAGAGACAACACAATAAGTGTCAGGGGCCCAAGACTGTTCAGCTGCCTCCCAGCATACATAAGGGGGATTACCAATAGATCCCTGGCTGTCTTCAAGCAGGCACTGGACAGGCACCTAAAGTCAGTACCTGACCGGCCAGGCTGTGGTTCGTACGTTGGACTGCGTGCGGCCAGCAGTAACAGCCTGGTTGATCAGGCCCTGATCCACCATGAGGCCTGGTCACAGACCATGCCACGGGGGCGTTGACCCCCGGAACTCTCTCCAGGTAAACTCCAGGTAATGTTCACTCGAGAAACAAAGCCACACTGACTCACGACACCTGTGTGGGCAGGCACGCAGGTGCGGGCAGGCGGACAGGTCTAGTACGCCAGCTGAAACTCAGGGCACAGTGTGAAACTCGATACAAAATTTAGCCGAAAAAAGCAACCGAAACTCGAAACGGCCGAAGCTTAAGGCGGCCAAAATTCGGGGTTCCACTGTACGTATATACGTACAGTGGAACCTTGGATTTCGTATGCAGCGAATATCGTACATTTTGGATTTAAAAACTTTTGTGCGAAATTTTGGTTTGGATTTCGTACCTCCACCCGGAAATCGTACGTATCAGATGCGTCCATCTGCCCGGGACGTCACCTCTCATGCGTATGTGTCTCAGTCTGGCTCTGTTACTGGTCGAGTGAGCATTACTTGGCGCGTTCCATTGTTTTTTGTGCTTAACTATTGAGTGCGACTGCGAAATAAGCCACCATGGGCCCAATTAAAGTTCCTAGTGCCAGCCCTTTGGTAAAGAAGGTAAGAAACATGATAGAATTCAAAAAAGAGATTGTAGAAAAATATGAAAGTGGCGTAAGTTTAGCCGAGCTTGCCAGGATGTATGGGAAGTTGAAATCAACAATCTGTTCAACTTCCAATTGTGACCCCTTGTTTCTGTGTTCCATCTCTGGAACATCCTGTCTCTGTCCACCTTATCTATTCCTCGCAGTATTTTATATGTCGTTATCATGTCTCTCCTAACCGAGTCCTCCAGTGTCATCAGGCACTGTATATGTGTGTGTGTGTGCTGGCCAAGAAAGTAGAAATCAAGGAAGCTAATGTTGCGAAAGAGGTAAATGTGCTAACGAAACAGAGATCACAAACAATTGAAGATGTGGAGAAGTTGTTGTTGGTGTGGATCAACGAAAAACAGTGGGAGATTGTGTCGTGGAGTCGATCATTTGCGAAAAAGCAAGGTAGCTGCATGCGGATCTCGTAAAGAAAATGCCAGGAACGAGTGCTGCTGTTATAGAATTTAAGGCCAGCAGAAGCTGGTTCAACAGATTCAAGAAGTGCAGTGGCATACACAGTGTTGTAAGGCAGGGTGAGGCTGCAAGTTCAGACAAATATGTGGCCGAAGAATTCGTTGATGAATTCAAGGAGTGACAATACCTTGTCCCATTTTAGGCAAATCTTAGAGACACCAAAAACAGAGCTCTCTGGACAGATTTTTTGTGCGACAGGGGTCCAGTGACTCTCAAGATGGTCCTAGTGCCAGTAAAACACAAAGAAGGGAAGTAGCCCCAGGATAGGGTTTTGATACCTGAAGTCCTTGTGGAGGGTGATTCCATTTCCAAACAATATGCTCTCCTCTCTCTCTCCTCCTTGCCTTCTTCCATACACCAACAAGAGTCTTCAATAAAGGTATGTAATGGTGATTTAAATGTTCATTTATCTATTTCATTAGTGCTTTATATTTATTTCTCATTGTTTTCTGTATGTAAAACTATGATTATTCTTTAAAAAAATTATTTTTTGTTAAAATTTTTGGGTGTCTGGAATGGATTAATTGTACAGTGGACCCTCGCTATTTGAACACTTCAAAACTCACCCTTTTATGTAAGTTTATTATTGTAAGTGCTTTTATAAGTGTATTTTTGGGGGTCTGCAATGGACTAATCTAATTACATCATTCTTATGGGAATAAATTCGTTTGGTAACAGCACTTGAACAGCATTCTGGAATGAGGGTGAGTTTTGGAGTGTTCAAATAGTAAGGGTCCACTGTATTTACATTATTTCTTATGGGAAATATTACTTCGGTTTTTGTACGTTTCGGATTTAGACCAACTTTCTGGAATGGATTAAGTACAAAATCCGGGGTTCCACTATATCATGTTTCTATGTTATTTTTATTGTTTATTATGTTACATTAGATCAATTGTGATTTATAAATAAGCCGTAGAGTTGATATTAGCATTACGTATATTGAAGTGTTTTGTCCTGCCTCTCGAGAGCAGGAATTCCGCTGGAACGGATTAATGGCATTTCACTTAATTTAAATGAGGAAAATTGAGGAATGAATCGATTTTCGAACGCTTTTTTCAAACAAATTTTATCCCGAATATCGAACGTGTCCCGTGTTTCGAACGCGCGTACCAGACCTGTCCGCCCAGGCGCCTGCACAGGCGTCATGAGCCAGTCTAGCTTTGTTTATCCTCCAGTGAACATTACCCTGCGTGCTCTTCCAAGCATTTCACAGTTAATTATAGCTGTTTCATGAAATAAGCTACCATGGAATAAGCTACCATGGGTCCAAAGAAAGTTCCTAGTGGTACCCCTGTGGTAAAGAAAGTAAGAAACACCATAGACATGAAGGAAATAATACAAAAATACGAGAGTGGTGTGCGAATTGCCGAGCTTGCCAGGATATATGGCAAAAACAAGTCAACTATTGCTTCTAACCTGGTAAAGAAAGAACAAATCAAGGAAGCTAATGTTGCAAAAGGTGTTAATATTCTAACAAAAAATAAACCACAAATAGTCAACAATGTTGAGAAATTCTTGCTGGTGTGGATCAAGGATAAAGAGTTAGCGGGTGATAGTGTGTTGGAGACAATCATTTGTGAAAAGACAAGGAAGTTGCATGCCGATCTTGTAAAGAAAATGCCTGGAACCAGTGCTGATTGTAGTGTTAGTGATTTTAAGGCCAGCAGAGGCTGGTTCAACAGATTTAAGCGTAGTGGCATACACAATGTGGTAAGGCAAGGTGAGGCTGCCAGTTTAGACAAACATGCAGCTAAAAAATTCATAAATGAGTTTCAGGACTACATAAAGACTGAAAATTTGAAACCCCAACAAGTGTTCAATTATGATGAAACACGCCTGTTTTGGAAGAAAATGCCCAACAGGACCTACATTACTCAGGAGGAAAAGGCACTGCCAGGACACAAGCCTATGAAAGACAGGCTAACTCTCTTGTTTTGTTCTAACGCTAGTGGGAATTTTAAAGTGAAGCCTTTACTCGTCTATCACTCAGAAAATCCCAGAGTGTTCAAGAAACACAATGTCGTCAAGAATAGATTGTGTGTCTTGTGGAAAGTTAATACTAATGCATGGGTCACAAGGCAAATTTTTAAAGAGTGGATCCATGAAGAGTTTGGCCCCAGTGTGAGATAATACCTCCAAACTTGGAAGACCTACTGTGTAATGGCTTCAGTTTTATAAAAGTGAAGTTCTTGCCTCCTAACACCACTCCTCTCCTCCAGCCCATGGACCCGCAGGTCATTTCTAACTTCAAAAAACTCTACACAAAAGCAGTGTTTGAAAAGTGCTTTGAAGTGACCTTGGACACTGAGTTGACCCTAAGAAAGTTCTGGAAGAATCACTTCAATATCTACAACTGCATAGGCCTTATAGGTAAGGCTTGGAAGGGAGTGACTTCCAGGACTTTGAACTCTGCTTGGAGACCATTGTGGCCAGATTGTGTCCAACAGAGGGATTTTGAAAGGTTTGAGGCTGACCTTGACCCTGGGCCTGTTGTGAAAGGTATTGTGGCATTGGGCAAGTCCCTGGGGTTGGAGGTGAGTGGCGAAGATGTGGAAGAGTTGGTGGAGGACCACAATGAAGAGCTAACCACTGAAGAGCTGGAAGAGCTTCAACTGGAACAGCCTCAGACCAGAGTTGAGGAACTTGCTTCACAGGAGGAGGAAGAGAGGGAGTGGATGAGGTGCCTTCTTCAGAAATTAAGGAAATTTGTGCAATGTGGTACAAGGTGCAGGCATTTGTTGAAAAATACCACCCTGTGCAAGCTGAAACAAGCCATATCTGCAACATGTTCAGTGTTATGTTGTTTTCCCTTTTACTTTGATGTTATGGTTCTCACTATACATGTTCTAGTGTGGGCTAGCTTACATAATGCCTTAGTCTAGGGTAATGCTTACATTCATGATTAGCTGTGCTGTGTCTGAGATCTTTCACCAGTTCTTTCAATAGGTTATTTAAACCACTATTACAAAAATAGCTATACGTATACAGTCATCCCTCGGTTTTTGATTGTCCCAGTTTTCGCCGATTTTGGTTTTCGCTGCCGCGCACATACAAAGGCCGTAGGCCCGCCACCCACGCAACCCCCAGCACCTCCCACGCACATTGTCACGCAGTCTAGCATTGTTTATGCTTGAGTGAACATCACCCCAGGAGTTCATACAAAACATTTATGAACAATTCATTGTTTTGGCCCTTGATTATTGTGTGCGACTACTAAATAAGCTACCATAGGCCCAAAGAAAGCTCCTAGTGCCAGTCCTTTGGTAAAGAAAGTGAGAAACACGATAGAGTTTAAGAGTGTAGCAGGCATGCAGGGAGTGTAGCAGGCATGCAGGATGGCAGGCATGCAGGGCGTGGCAGGCATGCAGGGAGTGTAGCAGGCATGCAGGGAGTGTAGCAGGCATGCAGGGAGTGTAGCAGGCATGCAGGGAGTGTAGCAGGCATGCAGGGAGTGTAGCAGGCATGCAGGGAGTGCAGGCATGCAGGGAGCGTAGCAGGCATGCAGGGAGCGTGGCAGGCATGCAGGGAGCGTGGCAGGCATGCAGGGCGTGGCAGGCATGCAGGGAGCGTGGCAGGCATGCAGGGAGCGTGGCAGGCATGCAGGGAGTGTAGCAGGCATGCAGGGAGCGTGGCAGGCATGCAGGGAGCGTGGCAGGCATGCAGGGAGCGTGGCAGGCATGCAGGGAGCGTGGCAGGCATGCAGGGAGCGTGGCAGGCATGCAGGGAGCGTGGCAGGCATGCAGGAGCGTGGCAGGCATGCAGGGAGCGTGGCAGGCATGCAGGGGCGTGGCAGGCATGCAGGGAGCGTGGCAGGCATGCAGGGGCGTGGCGGCATGCAGGGAGCGTGGCAGGCATGCAGGGAGCGTGGCAGGCATGCAGGAGCGTGGCAGGCATGCAGGGAGCGTGGCAGGCATGCAGGGGCGTGGCAGGCATGCAGGGAGCGTGGCAGGCATGCAGGGAGCGTGGCAGGCATGCAGGGAGCGTGGCAGGCATGCAGGGAGCGTGGCAGGCATGCAGGGAGCGTGGCAGGCATGCAGGGAGCGTGGCAGGCATGCAGGGAGCGTGGCAGGCATGCAGGGAGCGTGGCAGGCATGCAGGGAGCGTGGCAGGCATGCAGGGAGCGTGGCAGGCATGCAGGGAGCGTGGCAGGCATGCAGGGAGCGTGGCAGGCATGCAGGGAGCGTGGCAGGCATGCAGGGAGCGTGGCAGGCATGCAGGGGCGTGGCAGGCATGCAGGGAGCGTGGCAGGCATGCAGGGAGCGTGGCAGGCATGCAGGGAGCGTGGCAGGCATGCAGGGAGCGTGGCAGGCATGCAGGGGCGTGGCAGGCATGCAGGGAGCGTGGCAGGCATGCAGGGAGCGTGGCAGGCATGCAGGGAGCGTGGCGCAGGAGCCATGCAGGGAGCGTGGCAGGCATGCAGGGAGCGTGGCAGGCATGCAGGGAGCGTGGCAGGCATGCAGGGAGCGTGGCAGGCATGCAGGGAGCGTGGCAGGCATGCAGGGAGCGTGGCAGGCATGCAGGGAGCGTGGCAGGCATGCAGGGAGCGTGGCAGGCATGCAGGGAGCGTGGCAGGCATGCAGGGAAGTGACCCCAGATAAGGACTTGGTACCTAAATTCCTTATGGAAGAGGATTCCCCTTCCAAAAAATAGGGTCTCTTCCCTCTCCACTCCTCCCTCTCTTCCATCCAGCAACATCAGTCTTCAATAAAGGTAAGTGCCACATAGAGTTCATTCATTTGTGCATGTAAATCTATCTTTAAGGCCCCCCCAAATTTTTTTTTTTTTCCAAACTTCTGGGTTTCTGGAACGGATTAATTGAATTTCCATTATTTCTTATGGGGAAAATAGTTTTGGTTTTCGCCGATTTTGGTTTTAGCCGATCCATCTGGAACGGATTAAAATCGAAAACCGAGGGATGACTGTATATTCAGAGAGATATACAGTGGTACCTCTACTTACGAGCAAAATTCGTTCCAGTCGGCTATTCAAGTGCCGATACCAAAGGAATTTTTTCCCCTAAGAAATAATGAAAATTAGGTTAATCCATTTCAGACCCTCAAAAATACACTTACAAAAGCACCTACAAAAATACACTTACATAATTGTTCGAGTTGGGAGCTGCTCGTAAGTAGAGTACCACTGTATACAGAATATACAGGTTAGGAATTCTCTTATTCTTAGCATAAGCATGAACTCTCAGCTGTCCTACTAGGACAGCCACATGATCCACCTACCACAGTTAATACCCCTTTCCTCAACATGACCTTAACCCCAGTGTTTTACACACTTCAGCCACACAGGGTATGATGGTTACATCACTTTATAGCATAACTCTTACCTCTGGCACACTCATCCTGCCCAGAAAAAAGATAAGAAGGACCCAGCAGTCCTACCAGCTTGAAGCTATTCAGGATAGTGAGAGGAGGGAGGGGCCTAGCTAGGCTCCTTCCACCCAAAACAAACAAAAGAATTTCAACAAGCACAACAAACAAAAGAATTTCAACAAGCACAACAAACAAAAGAATGTCAACAAGCACAATTCCCTAGCTACCACAATAATTGTTTTTCTCATACACCTTATTTACTTTTACAAAGAGAAATACAACTTTATAAACTACTTATTTAAATGTGTGTGTGTGTGTATAGTACAACCTACTATTATATTCAGAAAACAGGCTTGACCCAGCTGCCTCTCAGCCATAAGAGTGATCTGCTCTTAAAACAATTAGCATCTGTTCCCCATCAATTCAATATAATTGGGTATTCCAGAGTAACTGTTACTTAACCAGTAACGGTCCAAACGTATATATACGTTTACTACCCCAGTGTCCTGAATATTTTGAAAAAAAAAAATCGTTTTTTTTTATAGAAATAAAGAGCACATTTTTCTAAGTGTTATAGGATAAAAAAAATTTTTAGGCTCAGTACTTACCGATATATGAGGCAGAGAAGTTGGCATGAATGCTCACCTGACGGCAACATGGAGTCCTGTATTGCGAAGTGTTGCCGATATACCTTTTTTTCTAGTTTTATATTTTATATAATTTTTATGTTCTGATAATTACAATTTATAGTAGTTATTTGTTCTAAGACTAATATTAGGTACTGAAATTGTACTCAAATTATCACAAACACACTGACAGGTGAACATTTACTATTGTCTAGGAATATATACAAAGTATTTATAGGTCCCAGCAATGTTTTGAATACATGGGAGTATATAATAGCAATAATAATAATAATAATAGGAATAATTATAAGAATAATGAAAATAATAATAGAAGAATAAGAATAAGTTCCCTTGAAGCATGATGTAAGACAAGTCAGTCCACTGCTGACAGTGATAAGATAAGATAATTGGTGACATTTGATGAGTGTACGCGAGGTGCAGTGATAAGATAAGGGGTGACATTTGATGAACATCCCCTCTGTTTTCACTGTTACACAAACATATCTGTCTGCCAAGCTCTCTGTCTATCTGTCTGTGTCAAGCTCTGTCTATCTGCCTGTCTGTCAAGCTCTCTGTCTATCTGTCCATCTAGCATCCCATCTCAGAGATCCACTCCTGAACCAACACGTCTGGTTCCTGAGCAAGTGTAAATACGTATTTGCCAGTAATGTTTACGCATTATATGTACAAGCACTTTGTCTGTATTTTTGGGTTATCCTAGGAAATTTACACTTTGTATAATTGTATTTGTGTACCTGTGAGACAGATAGTCAGATAGAGATAGACGAGACAGACAGACAAAGATAGACAGGCATATGTTATAAGACATTCTGAAAGAATGTTGCACAAATGTTGCACATGGGTTATCAAGGTTTTGATATTTCCTCGACCACTTATGGCCATATCCTCCTCAGAGCCACTAAACTCAGGGTCATCATTACTTTCCACTTAAAATGGGAGAGTTAATAATACATGACATCAGTGAATCCCATGTGTTTGCCGCGCTGTTTGCTCTAGCTGGCGCTCAATTGAATTGGTCCTCCCACAAGGTACTAAGTGGTCCCAGAATTTTTTAATTCAGCACACACCAAGGGCTAAGACCCATTCTATGCTGACCAGGCATTTCAGCCCAATCGTGCCAAATTTGGAGGCAGGAAAAATAAAACGTAAATATATGTTTGGGGCAGTAGCGGTACTAATGTATACAGTCAACCCCGGTGTTCGTTAGCGTCAGAGTTCGTTAAAATCGAAGTTCGTTAAGTTTTTCCCACAAAATTTTGGCTCGGTGTTAACGAATCTGCTTAGGTTAATGATTCGTCCCGGACGCGTACGCGTGGCCTGAGCGGGCCCTGGGCTCTCCATTTACCATCAGTGTGCTATTGTTTACCAGCGAGTGACTGCCACCCACACCTTCATACCATACATTTTGTCATTATTCCAGTATTTTTAGTGCTTGCAACTGCTAAATAAGCCACCATGGGCCCAAGAAAGCTCCTAGTGCCAAGCCTGTGGTAAAGAATGTCAGAAATACAGTAGAATTGAAGGAGATCATTGCAAAATATGAAAGTGGAGTTCGTTTGGCTGAGCTGGCCAGGCTCTATGGCAAAGCCCATTCAACCATCACTTCCACTGTGGCCAAGAGAAAGGAAATCAAAGATGCTGTTGTTGCGAAAGGTGCAAGTATGGTCACAAAACAGAGATCTCAAGTGCTGGAAGAAGTGGAAACTGTGTTGTTGGTGTGGATCAACGAGAAACAATTAGCAGGAGATAGTTTCGCAGGCGATAATATCTGAAAATGCAAGGCAGTTGCATAATGATCTCGTTAAGAAAATGCCTGTAACGAGTGCTGAAGTGAATGAATTTTAAAACCAGCAAAGGCTGGTTTGACAGATTTAAGAAGCAAAGTGGCATACATAGTGTTGTGAGGCATGGTGAGGCAGCCAGTTCTGACAAAAATGCGGCTGAAAATTACGTGAATGAATTCAAGAGGTACATAGAGGCTGAACAATTCCAACCCCAACAAGTGTTCAATTGTGTGAAACAGGCCTGTTTTGGAAGAAAATGCCAAACAGGACCTTCATTATACAGGAGGAAAAGGCACTCCCAGGACGCAAGCCTATGAAAGACAGGCTAACTCTGATGTTGTGTGCTAATGCTAGCGGGATTTTAAAGTGAAACCTTTAGTGGTGTATCATTCTGAAAATCCCTGAGCCTTTAAGAGATGCAGTGTCGCCAAGTCTAATTTGTGTGTGATGTGGAAGTCTAACAAAAGGCATGGGTCACTAGGGAAATTTTCTTGGACTGGTTTTATGAAGTGTTTTGCCCCCAGTGTGAAGAAATATCTCGAGGAAAATAATTTGTCACTGAAGTGCCTCCTGATAATAGACAATGCTCCTTGTCATCCTCGAGACTTGGCAGAGCAAATTGTGCAGGACTTTAGGTTCATCAAAGTGAAGTTCTTGCCCCTAATACCACTCCTCTCCTCCACACATGGACCAGCAGGTCATTTGCAACTTTAAAAAACTCTACACCAAAGCAATGTTTCAAAAGTGCTTTGATGTGACCGAGACATGAATATGGCCCTAAAGACTTTTGGAAAGATCATTTCCATATCCTGCATTTGTAAACCTTATAGGTAAGGCTTGGAAGGAGTGACTACCAGGACTTTGAACTTTGCCTGGAAAAATTGTGGCCAGACTGTGTCCTAGAGAGGGATTTTGAAGGTTTTGGGGCTGAGCCTCAGAACCCTGAGCCTGAGCCTGTTGTTCAAGAAATTTTGGAACTGGGCAAGTCCATGGGGTTGGATGTTTGTACTGAGGATGTGGAACAGGGTTTGGGGGAGGAGGACAATGAAGAGATAACCACTGAAGATCTGCAAGAGCTTCAACAGCAACAACAACAACAGACCACAGTTCAGGAAAAATGGTTCAGAGGAGGAGGAGAAACCGAGATTTAGGAAGGTGCTTCTTCAAGGATTAGGAGATCTAGAGATATTCTCAAGACCTTATTAATATCCCCTTTGTTAATACCCATTTTCCAAATTGTATACCTCGATCATGTCTCCTCTTCTTCGTCTTACAAGTGAATGTAATTTTAGGGTCTTCAATCTTTCTTCATACGGAAGATTTCTAATGCTATGTATTAATTTAGTCATTCTACGCTGAATGTTTTCTAACGAATTAATATCCATTCTGTAATATGGAGACCAGAACTGAGCTGCTTAATCTGGGTGAGGCCTACTAACGATGTATAAAGTTGTAATATAACCTCTGGACTTCTGTTGCTTACACTTCTTGATATAAATCCCAGTAATGTTTGCTATTACGTATGCTTAGGCATTGCTGTCTTGGTTTAAGGTTTCTACTTACCATAACCCCCAAGTTCTTTACGCAATCTGTATGGCTAAGTTCTACGTTATTTAACTTATAAGTGCTTGGGTTATGGACACTCCGAGCTTCAGAACCTTGCGTTTATCTACATTGAACTGCATCTGCCACTTTTCTGACCAGGAATTGAGTTTGTCTAAATCCTCCGAAGTTCCCCATCATACGTTTGAATAAATTATCCTACCTATCTTGTCATCGGGAATTTGCTCATATCACTAGTAATTCCCTCATCAAGGTCATTGATATATATTATAAACAACAACGGGCCTAAGACTGATCCCTGTGGAACACCACTTGTTACAGATCCCCACTCGGTTGCCCCATTTATGCACACTCTCTGCTTCCTATTGGTGAGCCATGACTCGATCCATGACAGCACTTTTCCCCAATGCCATGAGCTACCACTTTCTTTAACGTAAATGAATGGTTCAGAGAACCGATGAGTTGGTAAATTAGACACATATGTAACACTTGGGTATCTTTATTGAGGAAACGTTTCGCCACAATTGGCTTCATCAGTCCATACAAAGGAGAATGTGACACCTCCTACAACTGCTGCACCTCTCCTGTCTACAGTATGTTAAGTAAAAGGACACAAATGCAACTAATGAGACATTTTATTGTGGCGTTTCGCTCCCCAGGAGCTTTGTCAAGCTGTTACAAACAATGCATGGACACAGGGTATATATAGGTTCAGGGTGAGGTGTAATACTAGTGGTGGTAGAGGTAGTAGTGATATAAGTCGTAGTAGTAGTAGTGATACAATAAGGTAGAACAATCAACTTGCACATGAGTAAAAGGTGATAAAGCAATTACTTGGGTAGTATAAAAATAGGTTAGACAAATATTTCTGTGGGAGGTTGGAAAAGAGAAGGCCTGTAGCAGTGTTCCACATCCGCGAAGTGCTTGTGTAGTAGGAGAGACTATAAGATGGTAGGGTTTACTGTTTTCAGGAGGATTCTTGCTAAGACTTCAGAGATGGTAAAGCTGCCTTTGTTTTGTTTAATTGTGTTAGAAACAGCGATAAGTGCTGATTCAAGGCACTTGCGTCTGTGGAAATCAGTTTCTTTGATTACTAAACGGGCGTCTTTGAATTTCATGAGATGATTGGTAGAATTTCAGTGTTGTACGCAGGCGTTGTTCAGGTTATCGTTCCTACATGCATTAATGTGTTCATTGAGGCGTGTTTCGGGTTTCTTGCTGTTTCTCCTACATAAATCTTGTCGCAGCCTCCACAGGGTATAGTGTAAATCCCTGCATTGACTGGTTCATGGTGCTTGGATTTTGTCCTGGTTAGATCCTTTATAGAAGTGCTGGAAGCGATGGCGACTCTAGTGTTAGCTTTTGCAAGTACTTTAGAAATGTTATGCAACCTGGCTGTTTGGAAGAATTAAAACTTTGTTTGGAGTGGTGTTGGTGCGTGGAGAATTAATGATCTGAAGAGCTCTTCTCTTGCAATCTTTGATGAAAAAGGAAGGAAAATGTAAATCAGTGAAGGTTTGGTGAATGTATGTACATTCCTCGTCAAGAACTCAGGACTACAAATTTGGTAAGCTCTTAGAAAAATCCATGATGCCTCTTTTGGTCTTAGTACATATCTTGAATGGAATAGAAGTGTGTGAGATCATTTTTATTTGTAGGTTTCCGGTAAACTTGAAATCTTAGGTTGTTATCTACTTTGTGGATGAGGACGTCTAGAAAGGGTAGCTTGTCATTGGACTCTTGTTCTAGTGTAAACTGGATCGCCGGTTCAACTGCGTTGAGCCTTGCCTGAAGATTCCGTACATCAAAACGTTTGGGAGTTATTACGAGGACGTCGTCACGTAACGTAACAAAGTGACGCTTGAGGGATGATGTTGGCGAAGTGTTCAGCCTCTAGGTGTTCCATATACAAGTTAGCAAAGACGGCACTGATGGGGGACCCCATTCCCATGCCGTATGTTTGTTTGTAGAGCCTGTTATTGAAAGAAAAAAGTTGAAATTAACACAGAGTTCAATAAGGTCAACAAAATCTCCAGGAGGTAGAGGAAGGTTAAGATCCTGATTGACTTTAGATCGTAGAACATCGATGGCTTTGTGGTAGGTACTTTAGTGAAGAGGAAGTCACGTCCAAATTGCTTAGTTTCTTGTTACGGATAGAGAGGTTTCGGATGCGGTTGAGAAGGTCGCCTGAATGTTTAAGATGAGCAGGGCTGATGGTCCCCCCCGAAGACAGGAAAGATGTTTGTAAGAACTCCGGCTAGTTTGTGTGGTGCACTGCCTATACCTGATATATACCCTATATATACCCTGTGTCCATGCATTGTTTGTAACGGCTTGACAAAGCTCCTGGAGAGCGAAACGTTGCCACAATAAAATGTCTCATTAGTTGCATTTGTGTCCTTTTAATTAACATATTGTGGGTAATTCTACCAATATGTCTACAGTATATAAGCTTCCTCTACGTATATGATGTATTCTATTCAAGATTGATGGACTGACAACATCGACTCAAGACTGAGGGACTGACCACCTCAAACTACTCCTTTTCTTCACGATTCTCCTTTGTATGGACTGATGAAGCCACTGTGTGGCGAAACGTTTCCTCAATAAAGATACCCAAGTGTTACATATGTGTCTAATTTACCAACTTTCTTTAACAGTCTCTGGTGCGGTACTTTATCAAAAGCCTTATTAAAATATAAATAAACAATATTGAATTCTTTATCGTGATCAACAGCCTCAAAAGCTTTACTAAAGAAGGTTAATAAATTAGATAGGCAGGAACGGCCTTTCGTGAATCCATGCTGAGTATCATTAATCAAATTATGGTTATCTAGATGGCTTCTAATAATATCAGCTATAATTGGCTCTAGTAATTTGCCTACAATTGAGGTCAGGCTTATTGGGCGGTAATTTGACGGTAGTGACTTGTCCCCTGCTTTAAAAATAGGAATTACATTAGCCATCTTCCACAAATCAGACTACCTTGGGTAGTTTCTAATTTAGGTTGGATAAATTCATGAGTGAGAGGGGTTGGATTTGAGTGGGAATTGCACATGAGTAAATAGAATTATCAAAGCTTATTTCTTAGGTAGCATTGAAGATTGGGTTGAACAAATATCTTGTTAGTGGGATGGAATGTGAAGGACTTGCCTAGTATGGGCCAACAGGCCTGCTGCAGTGTTCCTCCTTTCTTATGTTCTTATGAAGGTGGGTTGAGCAAATGTTCTGTTAGTGGGATGTATTTGTGAAGGACCTGCCTAGTAGAGGCCAACAGGCCTGCTGCAGTGTTACTCATAAGAACATAAGAATGGAGGAACACTGCAGAAGGCCTACTGGTCCATACAAGGCAAGTCCATATCAAAACCACCACTACCTAAGAATTTATTCCCGTACTCACGACACCAATCAAACCCAGCCCCTCCCACTCATATATTTGTCCAATCTCTCTTTAAAGCCACCCAAGGTCCTAGCCTCTATCACCCTACTCGGAAGATTGTTCCACGCATCTACAACTCTGTTCGAAAACCAGTACTTGCCTATGTCCTTTCTAAATCTAAATTTATCCAATTTAAATCCGGTATTTCTGGTTCTTACTTGGTTCGATATCCTCAGTATTTTATTAATATCTCCTTTGTTTATGCCCATCATCCACTTGTACACCTCGATGATATCTCCCCTCATTCTACGTCTCTCCAGAGAGTGGAGATTCAACGCTCTAAGTCTATCTTCATACGGGAGATTTCTTATACTGTAAATCATTTTAGTCATTCTTCTTTGTATATTCTCCAATGAATCTATATCCATCCTGTAGTAAGGAGACCAAAACTGAGCTGCATAATCCAAATGAGGTCTCACTAGTGATGTATAGAGCTGTAAAATAACTTTTGGACTTCTGTTGCTTATACTTCTTGAAATAAATCCTAGTAATCTGTTAGCCTTATTGCGCACACTTAGGCACTGTTGTCTTGGCTTTAGATTCCTGCTTACCATGACTCCCAAGTCTTTTTCACATTCTGTATGATCAAGCTCTACTTCACCTAGTTTATAAATTCGAGGGATATTTTCATTACCAAGGACTAGTACCTTACACTTGTCCACATTGAACTTCATCTGCCACTTTTCAGACCAAGACATTAATTTGTCCAAATCCTCCTGGAGTTCACTGGTATCCTCCTCAGAATGAATCATACGGCCTATTTTTGTATCATCAGCAAATTTACTCATGTCACTTGCAATTCCTTCATCAATGTCATTTATGTAAATTTTTTTTTTTTTTTTTTATTAACACATCGGCCGATTCCCACCAAGGCAGGGTGGCCCGAAAAAGAAAAACTTTCATCATCATTCACTCCATCACTGTCTTGCCAGAAGGGTGCTCTACACTACAGTTACAAAACTGCAACATTAACACCCCTCCTTCAGAGTGCCGGCACTGTACTTCCCATCTCCAGAACTCAAGTCCGGCCTGCCGGTTTCCCTGAATCCCTTCATAAATGTTACTTTGCTCACACTCCAACAGCACGTCAAGTATTAAAACCATATGCCTCCATTCCTCCTATCAAATACGCTCACACATGCTTGCTGGAAGTCCAAGCCCTCGCACACAAAACTTCCTTTACCCCCCCCTCCAACCTTTCCTAGGCCGACCCCTACCCCGCCTTCCCTCCACTACAGATTTATACACTCTCGAAGTCACTCTGTCTCGTTCCATTCTCTCTACATGTCCAAACCACCTCAACAACCCCTCCTCAGCTCTCTGGACAATCGTTTGGTAATCCGCACCTCCTCTAATTTCCAAACTCCGAATTCTCTGCATTATATTCACACCACACATTGACCTCAGACATGACATCTCCACAATGGGCCTAAAACTGATCCTTGTGGAACGCCACTAGTGACTAATCCCCATTCAGATTTGACCCCATTAATGGAAACTCTGCTTTCTATTGGTAAGCCATGCCTCTATCCATGCTAGAACTTTACCTCCTATACCATGAGCTGCCACCTTTCTTAAGAGTCTCTTGTGAGGTACTCTATCGAAGGCCTTACTGAAATCCAAGTAAACTATATCATATTCTTTATCACTGTCTACTGCCTCAAATGTTTTATTGAAAAACGTCAGTAAATTTGTTAGGCAGGAACGACCTCTCGTGAACCCATGCTGAGATTCATTAATCAAATTATGTTCTTCAAGGTGACTTCTAATAATATCAGCTATAATTGATTCTAATAATTTGCCTACTATAGATGTGAGGCTTATTGGACGGTAATTTGATGGAATTGACTTATCCCCTGATTTGAATATAGGAACTACATTAGCTATCTTCCACATCTCTGGCACAATACCAGTTAGGATGGACGTATTAAACACATTCGTTAATGGCTGACTAAGTTCCATCTTGCATTCTTTAAGTACCCTGGAAAACAACTCGTCGGGTCCCGGGGACTTATTTTGCTTCAGTTTATCTATCTGTTTGATAACCATGTCCCTCGTGACAGTAATATTAGTTAACTTGAATTCTTCAGGAACTGAATAATTGTTAATTTCTGGAATCTCATTTACGTCTTCCTGTGTAAAGACCGACAAAAAATAGTTATTAAATAGAGAACACATTTCCAGTTCGTTATCCGTCAGCTGTCCATTCCCAATTTTCAGAGGTCCTACCTTTTCCCTCACCTTCGTCCTATACACCTGAAAGAACCCCTTTGGATTAGTCTTTGATTCATTAGCAACCTTAATCTCATAGTCACGTTTAGCCTTTCTAATCCCTTTTTTTACTTCTCTTTTCAACTGAACATATTGGTCAATAAGGTTAACATCTCCTCTTTTGATGCGCCTATAAATTCCTCTTTTCTCCCCTAATAGATGTTTTAGCCTCCTGTTAATCCATTTGGGATCGTTATTATTTGACCTAAATTCTCTCTGGGGAATAAATATACTCTGTGCACGTTGTACATTATTAAGAAAAAAATCATAAACGCAGATCCCATCGTAATCGTTAGCTAGATTACCCCAGTCGAGATTAGACAGGTGTTCTCTAAGTCCAGTATAGTCGGCAGAACGAAAATCAGGAACTTTTACCGTATTATCCCTATTCTCGTACTCCCAGGTAATATTAAAAGTAATGGATTTGTGATCACTCGCCAAGCTCTTCAGTGATCTCCAGATTATTTACAAGGGTTTCTTTATTTGCTTAGGTAGCGTTGAAGGTGGGTTGGGCAAATCTTGTTAGTGGGATGTACAGTGGACCCCCGAGTATCGTAATTAATCCGTTCCAGGAGCTATTACTTAACACGAAAATTGCGAAATTCGAACCCTTATTTCCCATAAGAAATAATGTAAATACAATTAATCCGTTTCCACCCAAAAATTTTCACCAAAAATTCATTTTTTTAAAGAATAAATACTATAGTTTTACATACAGAAAACAATGAGAAATAAATATAAAGCACTAATTTTAATGTATAAAGGAACATTTGAATCAGTTTTACCTTTACTGAAGACTCTTGGAAAAATAAACACATAAGCAGTATAATGTGATCCTTTATTGACAACGTTTCGCCCACGCAGTGGGTTTTATCGAGTCACAGACAGATCTACCTGGAAAATGAGTAACATGAATATATATAGGGTATAGTCAGGTGGAGAATGCTGGGTCAGGTGGAGAAAGCTGCATGTGACAGTCTTAAAAGTAGTGTGATAGTTAAAAACTTTGTGTGACTTAAAGGACCTGCAGTGTTCCATTCTTGAGTTCTAGGTGGGATAGCGTTGAAGAAGTTTCTTGGCAATAGGTTCAGCTATGTTGTAGAAGCCGTTGTTCTGGTTGAAGTTGTTGGATACACAGATAAGTGATGATGTTAAGTCTAACTTCTTGGCTGCTTACTTTGGGCAGTAGAATGGTAGCGTAGGTGCAGAGATACGGCCGATGACTAGACTCAGTTTATTAATGGCAAGGTGTAGCACAACTGCTGGTGCCCTCGAGTGAGGCGTCGTCAGTAGTCGCAACAGGACAGGACTGGCAAGCAACTCAGGAGGACATTCCTCGACTGGTACTGTCGCTGGAGCTGTCGCTGCTGGCGAGTGTGGAGTGAGTCGTGACAGGGACGACTCGGCGAAACATCTGGAGGTCGTAACAGCATACACCATACTGCAGTGAGTGGGCTAGCAGTCAAAGTGACATCAACTTTGTGCAGGCTGCTCACTGAAGCTGTGACACGAGGCTGACAGTCGCCTGCCAACAAGCTTAACTGCGGCTTGGCGAGTGTCATCTCGACAGTAGAAGTTACAGCAGAGGGCAGTGTAAGCGTCCCCAGACT
Source organism: Cherax destructor (assembly GCA_009830355.1). NCBI lineage: Eukaryota > Metazoa > Arthropoda > Malacostraca > Decapoda > Parastacidae > Cherax > Cherax destructor. Next base: position 15,007 of record WNWK01015862.1, on the reverse strand, counting down.
GGTCATCTGCAATAACTGGACTGACGGTCTTGGAGGTGAAGTGGAACGGTCTCGATGGGAGAATCGTCGCGGGTACGATTCAGCAAAGGCATCTACGAGCGCGAACAATAAGAGCTTTCTGTACAGGGCGCTCGAACGCTCGTAACTGACGCCTGGACTGACAAATGTCAGCTGTCAGCGCGCGGGCGCGGGTCACACACTGGGTGACAAAGTAACACACAGGTGCTACATAGGACACACGAGAAACTGCACACATACTACACATGTGGTACAACATAGCTTACTAGCAAATGACGCTTTTCTGTATAAAAATCGTCACTAAGCAATACTCGAACATGTGAGAACACTGACTGAGAGGAATTAATGAACACTCGACTTATATCTTCTCTCAAACTTCTCGACAAATAATGAAAATAAAATAGAAAATAAAATGCACACGGTGAAACTACAGCACTCGGGACATCATATGGGTGATGTAAGGCGTGACATCGCGAGTGATGTCAGCAGACGTCGCGAGGAACGTCAGGCAACATCGTGGGTGACGCGCGAGGTGACGTTCTGGAGTGACATGATGATGGATGTCATGGGGTGACATCGCGAAGTGACATCAGTGGAGTGACGTCGTGGAGTCGGCAGCATCGTGACGTCAGCAGCATGGTGGTGACGTCATGGGTTGATGTAGGCGCAGACCCACACGTGGTCACACGTGGCTTCGAGTGGCCTCGACACTCGGATACACAGTTCTGGCAAGAATTCACAAGGAAATTCACAGAAAACAGCATAGAGGGAGTGGGCAGTGAGTGGTGTATGGTGTGTGGCGGCGTACACTAGGGCGGGTGTGTATGGTGAGAGACAGTGCCGCGCGCCTACCTCCCTCACCCACAACACACGAGACGCTCACACTGGGAAATCACCACAAACTCACCTCTGAAGTGCTGAAATAGTTGTGCTGAGCTGGACAACAACAGCAGAACATGCTGGCAAGGCTGAGCACGTGACTGAGAAACAGCATGGGACGCTGTGGCGTGAAGTCAGTGACGCCATTTCTCGGAGAATTAGACAAATTTCGGCCTGAATCCTGCTTGTACCTGTGTCTGGATGCTGAGATTTGCAGACACGACATCAGGATAACTCGTTGAGAGACGGATGCTTCTTGTGTAGGCTGATGAATTGAAAGACAAACTTCATTCCTCTTCCTCCCCTCGCGGGCAACATCAGCTGCGAGGCACCACTGTCACCATTTATAACTATGTGTTATTTGGAGTTTTGGAGGCGTGGGAATGCAATGATAAGGCTTCGGAGGCTTCTTACTTTATTTGTAATAAAGGTGCGAGTAACAGGCTGCGTGTCTGTGGCCATGGCCCAGGTGGGCCATGCCCCGTGCGAGAGGGAGAGGAGTAGGCCTATTGACTGAGTGAAGTCTGGGCGCCAAGTGAGAGTGGGCCAGGGCGGGTCTGGTAGACGTGGGTACGCCTACCAGGCTTGCCCTCTGGCGGAATACTATGGAAACTAGCATGGCACGAAATATGAACTCAGCTGGCAGACAGCATGGCTGTCTATGCAGACAGTCAGGCTGTCTACAATGATTCCAGGATTCTTCGGTATTGCGTGTTGTCTTCCCTGGCGATGAGTCTTGCGTTTCTGTAGTTGATTAAATGGTTGTGTAAATTTCGGTGTTGAACACAGGCATTTCTTGAGTCGTCAGATCTGCCTGCGTACTGGTGTTCTGAAATGCGTGTTTGGAGGTCTCTGGATGTTTCGCCGACGTATAATTTGTTTATTTTTCCATTGTGTCGGTATTTTATAGCATTTATTTCCACTGAAGACTTTTGGTGGCATATGAGAGAGGCAGGAGAGTTTGTTTGGAGGCAGGACAAGATAGCCCTTCAATACGACACTAATATGAACTCTGCGGCTTATTTATCTAGCACAATTCATCTAATATGACATAATGAATAATATTAATAACATAGAAACATGATATAAACTCTAGAATGAATAAAACATGTCAGTACGAATCTAAGAACTGTTGAAGTGTCTTGTGTTGTTGTTGGTTATAGGGCCACTGACCATAAGCCGAGGTGGTAGTCGGTTTCAGCAGAAAGCAACCACCACTATCACACAAACAATGTGCATAATTTATAAATAAAAAACATTTACACTTTAATTTATAAATAAGAAATATTTACACTTTAATTTATAAATAAGAAATATTCACACTTATATAAATAAGAAATACTTACACTTACACTTGGAGGAGATGGTGGCACAGTACTGCGTTCTTGTCAGTGTCCCTATAATCTCAAACATTGTAGAAGTTAAGTTTTGAGTTGTCATTTTCTATTGATTAATTGCTTAACTTACTTAAGTAAGTAAGTTTATTCAGGTATACACAAATCCAGTTATACATAGATTATCATACATAGCAGCATATGTGTAGAAAACCTAGGATAACCCAAAAAAGTCAGACAGAGTGACTTATTTCCATTACTACACTTTATCACTGGCTGGTGCTATAGCATTTATTGACTTGTGAAGCTTCTTTAGACCCATGGTGACTTATTTCACAGTGACAATCACTAAACCACCAAAAAAGACACCAAATGTATTGTGAATGTTTGAAAGAGTGCGCTGGGTAATGTTCTCTCAATGGTAAACAATGCTTCACTGGCGGGTGCCCTGCGTCCTGCGCAGACGCGGAGCAGGCGGACAGGTCTAATACGTTACGAAACACGAGCCAGTTTACGATTCTCGAAATTGAAAAAAGCTTACGAAACACGATTTTTACGAAATAAGAACCTTACGAAACTCGGGGGTCCACTGTATGTTCAGTTTAAAAGAGAAGTAAAAAAGGGGATTAGAAAGGCTAAACGTGACTATGAGATTAAGGTTGCTAATGAATCAAAGACTAACCCAAAAGGGTTCTTTCAAGTGTATAGGACGAAGGTGAGGGAAAAGGTAGGTCCCCTGAAAATTGGGAATGAACAGCTGACGGATAACGAACTGGAAATGTGTTCTGTATTTAAGGAATATTTTTTGTCAGTCTTTACACAAGAAGACGTAAATGAGATTCCAGAAATTAACAATTACAGTGGTACCTCGAGTTACGATGGTCCCCAAAATCCCCCTTTTATGTAAGTTTATTTTTTTAAATGCTTTTGTAAGTATATTTTTGGGGGTGTAAAAGGACTAGTCTATTTTACATTATTCCTTAGGGGGATAAATTCGTTTGGTAATGGCACTTGAACAGCATTCTCGAACGAAAAAATATCGTAACTCGAGGTACCACTGTATTCAGTTCCTGAAGAATTCAAATTAACTAATGTTACTGTCACGAGGGACATGGTTATCAAACAGATAGATAAACTGAAGGAAAATAAGTCCCTGGGACCCGACGAGTTGTTTTCCAGGGTACTTAAAGAATGCAAGATGGAACTTAGTCAGCCATTAACGAATGTCTTTAATACGTCCATCCTAACTTGTGTTGTGCCAGAGATGTGGAAGATAGCTAATGTAGTTCCTATATTCAAATCAGGGGATAAGTCCATTCCATCAAATTACCGTCCAGTAAGCCTCACGTCTATAGTAGGCAAATTATTAGAATCAATTATAGCTGATATTATTAGAAGTCACCTTGAAGAACATAATTTGATTAATGAATCTCAGCATGGGTTTACGAGAGGTCGTTCCTGCCTGACAAATTTACTGACATTTTTCAATAAAACATTTGAGGCAGTAGACAGTGATAAAGAATATGATATAGTTTACTTGGATTTCAGTAAGGCCTTCGATAGAGTACCTCACAAGAGACTCTTAAGAAAGGTGGCAGCTCATGGTATAGGAGGTAAAGTTCTAGCATGGATAGAGGCATGGCTTACCAATAGAAAGCAGAGAGTTTCCATTAATGGGGTCAAATCTGAATGGGGATTAGTCACTAGTGGCATTCCACAAGGATCAGTTTTAGGCCCATTGTTGTTCATAATTTACATAAATGACATTGATGAAGGAATTGCAAGTGACATGAGTAAATTTGCTGATGATACAAAAATAGGCCGTATAATTCATTCTGAGGAGGATACCAGTGAACTCCAGTAGGATTTGGACAAATTAATGTCTTGGTCTGAAAAGTGGCAGATGAAGTTCAATGTGGACAAGTGTAAGGTGCTAGTCGTTGGTAATGAAAATATCCCTCGAATTTATAAACTAGGTGAAGTAGAGCTTGATCATACAGAATGTGAAAAAGACTTACGAGTCATGGTAAGCAGAAATCTAAAGCCAAGACAACAGTGCCTAAGTGTGCGCAATAAGGCTAACAGATTACTAGGATTTATTTCAAGAAGTATAAGCAACAGAAGTCCAAAAGTTATTTTACATCTCTATACATCACTAGTGAGACCTCATTTGGATTATGCAGCTCAGTTTTGGTCTCCTTACTACAGAATGGATATAGATTCGTTGGAGAACATACAGAGAAGAATGACTAAAATGAATTACAGTATAAGAAATCTCCCGTATGAAGATAGACTTAGAGCGTTGAATCTCCACTCTCTGGAGAGACGTTGAATGAGGGGAGATATCATCGAGGTGTACAAGTGGATGATGGGCATAAACAAAGGAGATATTAATAAAATACTGAGGATATCGAACCAAGTAAGAACCAGAAATAACGGATTTAAATTGGATAAATTTTGATTTAGAAAGGACATAGGCAAGTACTGGTTTTCGAACAGAGTTGTAGATGCGTGGAACAATCTTCCGAGTAGGGTGATAGAGACTAGGACCTTGAGTGGCTTTAAAAAGAGATTGGACAAATAGAGTGGGAGGGGCTGGGTTTGATTGGTGTCGTGAGTATGGGAGTAAATTCTTAGGTAGTGGTGGTTTTGATAAGGACCTGCCTTATATGGGCCAGTAGGCCTCCTGCAGTGTTCCTCCATTCTTATGTTCTTATGTACAATAAAAGGTGTTTGAACCCTGGCCACTGACTGTGGGTACTACAAAGTTGTGCTCTCTCCCCCTAGTACTATGACTCCTTTGGTTCCCAGCCTTGACAAAATTGGCAGCAAGATACAGTGGACCCTCGGTTAACGAATACCCCGGAAATCGTGCAATTATGTAAGTATAATTTTGTAAGTTCTTGTGGAAGTGTATTTTTGGGGGTCTGAAATAGACTAACCTACGTGAAATTTTTCCTTAAGGGAGTAAATTCGTTCGGTAATGGCACTTGAGCAGACTTCAGGAGTGAAGTTTTTACGAAACTCGGGGGTCCACTGTATTCTGGACACTGTTTGTGAGCAATTTTATAAACTTGATTCAACTTAAGTTGTTTTACTCTGTCTTCAATATTCAGCATATCCAATTGTTGTAATTCATCCTGGCCTACATGTTCTCTTGGGCCCAGGTCCAGGATGAATCTTATCATTTTGTTCTGTGTGATTTGCAGTTTATCTTTCAGTTTTTTTGTCAAGGCAGAGTACCATGAAGAGCAAGCGTAGTCAATATGACATTGTATAAGGGCTAGACATAGGGTCCTGCGAGCCTCAGTAGGTAGACACTGTGCTTGTCTGTAGATGAACTTCAGTCTGGCATTCGCTTTCTTTACTATACTGTTCTCTATCAATTCTCCTGACATGCATGGGTCAAAGGGATTCCCAGATATTTTATTGAGGAAACTGAAGTGATGGATTCCCCATTACATCGGACAATAAAATTATTTACCCTGCTCAGTTTATATTTTGTGCCAAAGAGTATGGCTTCTGTTTTCCCGAGGTGTAACGATAACTTGTTGTCTACTAACCATTTGCTGCAGGACTCCAGTTCCAGTGTTAATACATTAGCTATATCTTGTGGGTCTTTACCTGATACTAACAGAGCACTGTCACCTGCATATAAGAGTTTGCGCTTGACACTGATGAGCATGTCATTTACATAACACAGGAATAATAAGGGACCCAGAATACTACCTTTGGGGAATTCCACATGCTATCGGCAGTGGTTCTGATTCTGCTTTGTTGATTTTGACAATTTGTTTCCTATTGCTAAGATAGGACTTAAACCAGTCTATGGAACCTATGCCGATAGCTTGAAGTTTCTTACATAATACATTGTGGTTGACAGTATCGAAGGCCTTTTGTAAGTCTAAATTTTTTGTCTATTCCTACATCACTGGCACATTGCTGTTCCCTTTAGTTGATTGCAGTGTTGTATTTGTTAAGGGTGAAAATCAGGTAGTTTTGCTGACTTTTCTTCCCCTTTGATTCTTGGTTCCTTTGCATGTTGATTTATTAGTAAGTAAGTAAGTTTATTCAGGTATACACAAATAGTTACATAGATCATCATACATAGCAGCATATGTGTAGAAAACCTAGGATAACCCAAAAAAGTCAGACAGAGTGACTTATTTCCATTGGGGTCCATTTAATACAGTGGACCCTCGCTATTCAAATACTCCAAAACTCACCCTTTTATGTAAGTTTATTATTGTAAGTGCTTTTATAAGTGTATTTTTGGGGGTCTGAAATGGACTAATCTAAATACATCATTCCTTACGGGAATATATGCGTTTGGTAACAGCACTTGAACAGCATTCTGGAATGAGGGTGAGTTTTGGAGTGTTCGAATAGCGAGGGTCCACCGTACTTTAATATTATACACTGTAGTAGATACTAGTTATTATACTATAATTAAAAGGATTTATTAATTTGATTGCTGCCGTCAAAAGCTTTGCTGATCATTTTTACGCTCTCCTGTTTTCCCAGTCACTTTTTCTAAAGTTAGTAATTTCCTCTTTGTAATTATTTGTTTGTAGCTACAAGAGTAGAGCTAAACTCATGGTTTCTCATTTTTGGCATTTCATTGAATATAATTTTGTAAAAAATTTATGTGGTTGTGGCATAGAATTTTTGCATTGAATTTTCTAGTATAATTTCTTCACTTTTTTTTCATCTAGTTTACAGCTATGGTCTTTTATTCTCCTTGTTGGTGTTCAGAAATCTTTCTTATTTCACATCCTTTTATTTCCTCAGAGTTATTGAATAAAAATGGGTCATCCATATGATAAAGACCCATGTCAGGAGACATTTGTTCTGTCTCCTGACGAATAAAACAACTTTATTACCTTATATGTAGTTATCATGTCTCCTCTTTTCTTGCTATCAGCAACTGCATGTGTTTTTTTGTGTAAGATATGGATAGATAGAAACTGTAAATATAGATTAAAATTCGGCCAAACAAACCCGGGTATAGGTGGGGTTTGAAGTTGCAGCAAGTGAGTTGTAAAACTCACTTGTGGCTTACGCACTGGCCTGGAGTTTTACGACTCACTTGCCACGAGTTCAAACCCCACCCATACTGTGGTTTGTTTACAATCGTGTCATTACGATTTTGTGAGTCATTTAAAATTTTGCCATATTTGTCTTTATTTTCTTGTAATAAAAGTGAATTTGGCAGAAGGAGGAGGTAAATTTATATTTTTATTTATTTACATTTCAGTACAAGTACAAAGAAGCATACAGTTAGAGAAAATTACTATGAAGCAGCAGTACACAACATCATAGAGGAGTAAGGTACATTACTGAGCCCCATCATCTTAAACACAGAGTAGAGGCATGCACTTATCTCACTTGCTAAGCAATTGCACACTAATTAATTGGTCTTGTGAAGTGTCATTTCTTTGATGAGAAGAGCTTCATTTTTCATTTTTATACACTATCAAAAGAAGTTAATTGAATATTTAATTTGAAATTGTGCATAATTGCCTATTTGTGGTTACAGAAATATAGCTACACTCGTGGCGTCAATTTTTTTAATGTATCGTACAGTAATAAATTATATATTTTGCATTGGCTGTTGCGTGCACAGCCTCCTCAAGCTTCTTTCATTGGTCATCTATTCTGTAAATAAATACTTCGTGCAGTCTTACTACACTGCTTCTGCATTTGAATATTGTATCCTTTAGTCTTCTTGCCTGCTCCAAAAAATTTTTCTCTGTTTTTCTCAGGCTCTTGAAATTATAAATGACCATCTTATTACTCCCTTCTCTAACTTTCAGCAAAGGCAAATTTTTGGTATTCGGTCTTTTTTTTTTTTTTTACGGCTCAGATTTTATAATATTTAATTCCATTCAGTTGCATGCTTGAATATTTTTTTATGCTCTTTGTTAAATATGTGCACCATATGACATTTGTGGGCTTGATTTGAATTGCCCTGAACAGATTTATTGTAAATAAACTGGTCCCTTAACCAGCTTGATAAAGCTCCTGGAGAGCAAAACGTTGCCACAATAAAATGTCACATAAGTTGCACTTGTGTTCTTTTACCTAACAGTTTTATCAAGCATCTCTTAACATTTCTCTTATTATTTCTGCACTGCATATTCTATAAATCAGCATATTTGATTTTTTTTCAGTAAACTGGTGTAAATGCTGAGGTTTTGATTAACTAGCTGGACGACAATTGTGAGCATGCTGTTTTTGACTGGAGTACTATAATTAAAGGCTATCTTCAAGTTAGCTGAAGCTGGGTATGGTTTTGCTGGTTGTATCTGTGGTCTTTCCTGAAATTTACCTGAAGAGGGTTTTTTGAGATTATTGCTCCTTCGGCTTGGTCTCAGACCAGGCTTCCATATTAAGGCTGTTAGTACTTGCTGCACGGTCTGACATAAGGATCACAGCCAGGCTGATCAGGAGGTGCTTGTAGGAACTTAAGTTCCCTCTTGAAGACATCTAAGTCTATTGGTATTTTCCCAGATAAGAGACTGGTGAAAGGTCTTGGACCCTTGTGCTTGTAAATTATCTCTTAATTTACTTTTTCCACCCCTACTTTTCATTGGGTGTATTTTGCATCATCTATCGTGCCTTCCACTTATCTTTCTTGTGTGCTCTCCAGGGAATACAGTGGACCCCCGAGTTTCGTAAACCCCGGAAATCGTGCAAGCATGTAAGTATAATATTGTAAGTGCTTTTGTAAGTGTATTTTTGGGGGTCTGAAATAGACTAACCTACGTGACATTATTTCAAGGACGTAAATTCGTTCGGTAATTGCACTTGAGCAGGCTTCTGGAATGAAGTTTTTATGAAACTCGGGGGTCCACTGTACAATTTTAAGGATCTCTAATCATTCCAACTAATTTTGGTGCTTGCTCTTGTATAAGTAGTGTATAATTCCTGTATACATTCTCCAGATCCACTGTTTGCATACCTTAAATGAATCAGTCATTATAGACTATTTGTACTCTTTAGATTACTGTCTAGAGAGTAAAAGTGCTTTAAAGAGTATCATTGACTTGTCATCTCTTGTTTTAAAGGCTCTTGTTAACCAAGAGTATCATTGACTTGGCATCTTTTGTTTTAAAGGCTCTTGTTAACCAAGAGTATCATTGACTTGGCATCTCTTGTTTTAAAGGCTCTTGTTAACCAGTAGTACTGTAGATACTATTGGACCTTGCAGCTCCAATAGTAACTACAGTACTACTGTATCTTGTGCTTCACGAATGTAAGATCTTTTGACATTACCTCTGGTCCATGGCATTCTGCTTCCACTCCACTGCTGCACTGTCAGCAGTGGAGTGACACTCATCTTACACCATGCTTCAAGGAGTTTCATATATACTCCAGCATGTCTAAAACATTACTGGGACCCTTAAATACTTGGTATATATTTCTAGACAATATGTGACCAAGGTAGTTGAAAATGTTCACTTGTCAGTGTGTTTGTGACTATAGTGGACCCCTGAGTAACGAACAAAATTCATTCCAGAAGCCTGCTCAAGTGCCATTACCGAACGAATTTACTCCCTTAAGAAATAATGTCAAGTGGGTTAGTCCATTTCAGACCCCCAAAAATACACTTACAAAAGCACTTACAATATTATACTTGCATAATTGTACGATTTCCGGGGTGTTCGTAACTCAGGCGTCCACTGTATTTCAGTACCTAATATTAGTGTCAGAACAAAGATTGCCTATAAAATCACAAGAACTACTACAAATTGTAATCATCAGAACGTAAAAATTATATACGTAAATTAAAATACACAACGAGGAAACAAGGTACACTACAGTGGAACCTCTACTTAAGAGTTTAATCCGTTCCGTGACCTTGCTCGTATCCCGATTTGCTCGTATGCTGAGTCAATTTTCCTCATTTAAATTAATTGAAATGTAGTTAATCTGTTCCGGCTCTCAGGAGGCACGACAAGATACAGTGGACCCTCGAAAATCGAACACTCCCAACTCGCCTTATTATGTAAGTTTATTATTGTAAGTGCTTTTATAGGTGTATTTTTGGGGGTCTGAAATGGACTAATCTAATTTACATCATTCCTTATGGGAATAAATTCGTTTGGTAACAGCACTTGAACGGAATTCTGGAATGAAGAATGTTCAATTTCCGGGGGTCCACTGTACTGTACTTCAATATTTCGCTAATATCACAATTCATCTAATATGACATAATAAAGAATATAAATAACATAGAAACCTGATATATACTCTAGAATGAATAAAAGGTCATTGTGTATGTGGCTAAGTAGTTGTGCCGGCGGCAGTGGACGAGAGTGTGTCTGGAGACAGGACAAAATACTCCTTCAATATTTCGCTAATATTAACTCTATGGCTTATTTATCTATCACAATTCATCTAATATGACATATTAACCCTTTGACTGTCGGAGACCCCTTTCTGAAACTGTCATTTCATGTCGCAAAATATTCGAAAAAAAAATGATTTTTTCTTATCAAAATGTTAAGATTATTTTTCTGATTGTTTAAATCCCACAAATTTTTTTTTGTGATCAGTACTTACCGAGATATAGAGCGGTAAAGTTGGCAAAAAATGAGCCTCGTATGGCAACAGCGGCGAATGCCGCTCACCCGGTAAACTATGGTTTACTTCCTTTAATAGGTTTCTTGTTTTTTCACTATTTTATTTTTTTATGTAACTTATGTGGCCTGTGAGACCAAAGTAAGGTGCAATGTATATATATATACACTTGTTGTATGCAACACAATAATTGCACAAACATTAGTATCATTATATTGTTTACAAAACTTGTTTACACCAACCAACAATAAAAAAATTGTTTATTACTATTGTTCTATAATATATATACACATATATAATGACTGGACACTTTCCATCAACTGCAATTAGCACTTCAAAGCTCCAAGCTATGTGTGTGTGTGTGTGTGGACATCTAAATTTGCTGAGTCAGGGTAAGGCAGCTGTCAAAATGACATATTATACCATTACCACCCCCACACTGCCTGTCAACCTGTCAACACAAAAGGGGACCCATGTCTTCTTCCCCACAACCTCCTTCCTTTCCTTCATGCCTACCTTCCTAGCTTCCTTTCTTCCTTCATTCCTTCCTTTCATTATGCCTTCCTTTCTTACATATTTCCTTCCTTCCTTCCTCTCATCTCTTCCTTCCTGCCTTCCTTTCTTCCTTCATTCCTTCCTTTATTTCTTCCTTCCTTTCTTCTTTTGTTCGTTCCTTCCTCTCATCTCTTCCTTCCTTTCTCTCTTTCTTTCTTTCTTAATTCCTTCCTTCTTTCTTAATTCCTTCCTTCTTTCTTTTCTCCTTCCTTCTTCTTTCCTTCCTCTCATCTCTTCTTTCCTTCCTTCCTTCCTCTCATCTCTTCTTTCCTTCCTTCCTTCCTCTCATCTCTTCCTTCCTTTCTTTCTTTCTTCCTTCCATACTTCCTTCCTTCCTTCCTTCCTTTTGGTATCCTGGGCATTTCTTTCAGTCACAAACTCCTCAAAATCATGAAATTTATCTTCAGAGACACTTCCATCTGTGTTAGAGCTATCATTGAGGAAGAGAACAGTCCCAGATAATTCTTACCGCTAGGCATGCTGAAGGACTACTGAAATGGTGTTCCCACAATGCACCACTGGCTGCCCGATTTTTTTTATACTGTGCACACTGACCACACAGACCCATTCTCTCACATGTAGGCCTACCAGCTTTCTCCTGCTTGATTTGAGGCCACTAGAATTTAGGCGTATAGATACGTCCGAAACAGTGGCTCGTAAGACGTATATATACGACCGAAACAGTCAAAGGGTTAAACAATATACTATATATAACATAGAAAACCTATACAGTGGACCCCCGAGTTTCGTAAAAACTTCATTCCTGAAGTCTGCTCAAGCACTACAGTGGTACCTCGACTTACGATGGTCCCCAAACTCACCCTTTTATGTAAGTTTATTTTTTTAAACGCTTTTGTAAGTGTAATTTTGGGGATCTAAAAGGACTAGTCTATTTTATATAATTTCTTAAGGGGATAAATTCGTTTGGTAATGGCACTTGAACAGTATTCTGGAATGAAAAAATATCGTAAGTCGAGGTACCACTGTATTACCGAACGAATTTACTCCCTTAAGGAAAAATATCACGTAGGTTAGTCTATTTCAGACCCCCAAAAATACACTTCCACAAGCACTTACAATATTATACTTACATAACTGTACGATTTCCGGGGTTTACGAAACTCGGGGGTCAACTGTACTATATACTCTATAATGAATAAAATAGTATGTCATTATGTGACAAGTGGAGGCGGCCATAACTACTCCAGCATTGTTGTGGTATTCACTGCCATCTAGTGATGGCCTTTCAAAGCTGTCTATTATAATTATTATTATAGAATAGAATTGAATAGTTTAGTATTTGGACATGATACAAAGTTGTTCAAGGTATTATAGTCATGGGGTGTACATGCCAAAAGCCCCTTGTATGCAGAGCATTATGGGCAAACTTAACATTAACTTAAGATTACTTAGTCTATAACAGATTAAATGGTAAGAGTTACAGTAAACAATTGAGTATTTAATCAATGAAATTTGAACATTGCAATTTTGAAGCATTACAGTTTTATGATAGAACAAAATAATTAATTTACTATATGTAGTATTACAATTTTTCAAATCAGATCAGAGACATTTATGAGCTATAAGTTATTCAGCATTTGAAATTGATTAAATATGAGAATTTATTGTTCTGTGGGCATTTATTTATGGGTTCTGCGGCTAGGGGAGTAACACAGTGAGTAATGATGTTTTGCGGCAGTGGAAAGGGATTTGTTAACTTGTAGGTAAGGTTATGTATTGTGTATTTAGTTTTGTAGGTAAGGTTAAGTACTACGTACTATTTAGTTTTGTGGGTAAGGTTAAGTACTATGTATTTAGCTTCGTAGGTAGGGTTAAGTACTACATACATATTTAGTTTTGGGTGAGTAAGTGGTTTTTAAGAAGAGTCTTGAATTGATGTACAGACAGGGTTTCTTTGGTGTTCACAGGTAATGAATTCCAGATTTTTGGGCCTTTTATGTGCATTGAGTTTTTACATAGTGTGAGATGGACCCGGGGAACATCAAAGAGTGATCTGTGTCTTGTGTTATGGTCATGTGTCCTGTTAAGGTTGGTAAGATGATTTATTGTTGTTGAGCCCCATGCACAGAATTCCATAGGTGAGATAGGGGTAAATGGGTGAGTGATATAGGGCAAGGAGTCTGTCAGGGGAACACCTTCCACCTGAACAAAACAATAATGGAAAAATAAATAAATAAAAAATAAGGACTCTTGGGTAAGAAATAAAAGAAGATTTTTCTGAGTTATACTTAATATAGATAAAAAAAAGAAATAGGCCGTTGTGGTTCTGGCAGGATGTAGAGTAGGAGAATATAAGGCCCAGGATAGGTTTCAGGTGTAGACGAGATGGTGGAAGGTTATCCTGGGCAGATGTTAGGGATACTCCTACTCCTATGCCACTTGGTCGAGGTAAGTAAGAAGACGTAGAAGCGGATGAGTAGACAAAAGTAGCTAAGTCAGATAGACGTACATCTTGCTCCTTTAAATCTCGGTGTCTGTATGGGCTGACCAGGCCAGCAGCAGAGCTGATAAGAAAAAAAAAATTGGTTACCACAAGTAAGCAAACATAAAACTTAAGAAAGAAAAAGGGGAGTATGTTCACTTTTAAGATGGAAGACATTACTGGTAACCATAAAAACAACAATCAGAAATACTCCTGCCCCTAATGCCATGACATGCCAGTGGCTCTCCTTGCATTACAGTTTTATAATTGTAACTACCAATAACTATGTATACTTGTAACTTGCATCAAAATAAAAATATTATTATTATTAGATCACCTTACCTGATCGGGAGAAGAGTGGAGGTGAAGTGACTCTCCCAGTTCCACTCCACACCAGGTAAGGTTACTACTACCAGGAGTAGTAACTAAAACACTACAGACAACCAGAAAAAGGGGGGTTCTGCATCAGCCCGCTAGATGGAAGCACGGGCTGAACTCTCGAATGATCCCTGGCTGACTGAACAAACTTAACCCCCAATTATACTCTACTTTTCCCTCACAGAGTCTTTGTCTCACATCTTCAGAACCTTATACTACACCCAGTGCAATATTACATCATTATAATTGTTTTTTTTTTTTTTGTTTTTTTTAACACATCGGCCGATTCCCACCAAGGCAGGGTGGCCCGAAAAAGAAAAACTTTCATCATCATTCACTCCATCACTGTCTTGCCAGAAGGGTGCTTTACACTACAGTTATAAAACTGCAACATTAACACCCCTCCTTCAGAGTGCCGGCACTGTACTTCCCATCTCCAGAACTCAAGTCCGGCCTGCCGGTTTCCCTGAATCCCTTCATAAATGTTACTTTGCTTACACTCCAACAGCACGTCAAGTATTAAAAACCATATGCCTCCATTCACTCCTATCAAATACGCTCACACATGCTTGCTGGAAGTCCAAGCCCTCGCACACAAAACTTCCTTTACCCCTCCCTCCAACCTTTCCTAGGCCGACCCTTCCCGCCTTCCCTCCACTACAGATTTATACACTCTCGAAGTCACTCTGTCTCGTTCCATTCTCTCTACATGTCCAAACCACCTCAACAACCCCTCCTCAGCTCTCTGGACAATCGTTTTGGTGATCCCGCACCTCCTCCTAATTTCCAAACTCCGAATTCTCTGCATTATATT
>WNWK01015861.1:27500-46548 GCA_009830355.1 Cherax destructor | reverse complement strand
ACCTGCACTCTCTCTCATACCTGCACTCTCTCCATACACTGCACTCTCCATACCTGCACTCTCTCATACACTGCACTCTCTCTCATACACTGCACTCTCTCTCATACACTGCATTTCTCTCTGCCTCTCTCTCTACACTGCACTCTCTCTCATACACTGCACTCTCTCATACACTGCACTCTCTCTCTCCTCACTCATCACCTAGCACTCTCTCTCATACACTGCACTCTCTCTCATGCACTTCTACTGCACTCTCTCTCATACACTGCACTTCTCTTCACTTCATACACTGCACTCTCTCACATACACTGCACTCTCTCTCATACACTGCACTCTCTCTCCTCCATACCTGCACTCTCTCACATACACTGCACTCTCTCACATACACTGCACTCTCTCCATACACTGCACTCTCTCCTTCTCTATACACTGCACTCTCTCTCATACACTGCACTCTCTCATACACTGCACTCTCTCATACACTGCACTCTCTCTCATACACTGCACTCTCTCTCATACACTGCACTCTCTCACATACACTGCACTCTCTCTCATACACTGCACTCTCTCTCATACACTGCACTCTCTCTCATACACTGCACTCTCTCATACACTGCACTCTCATACACTGCACTCTCTCACATACACTGCACTCTCTCTCATACACTGCACTCTCTCACATACACTGCACTCTCTCTCATACACTGCACTCTCTCACATACACTGCACTCTCTCTCATACACTGCACTCTCTCTCATACACTGCACTCTCTCTCATACACTGCACTCTCTCTCACACTCTTCATATCATCTTCCTTATCCTCTTTTCCTAATGTCCTTACACTCTATTTTCCTCATCCTCTTCCCTTGTCTCCCCACCTGTCACTGCCTCCTCTTTTTCCGTTCTCTTTAGTCTTTCCTGCCCTTCTCATTTTGCCTTCTCTTTTAATCTCCTGCCCCTACCTTCTGTCATCTCCTTCCTGCTCTCTCCCTCCTGCCCTCTCCCTCCTGCCCTCTCCCTCCTGCCCTCTCCCTCCTGCCCTCTCCCTCCTGCCCTCTCCCTCCTGCCCTCTCCCTCCTGCCCTCTCCCTCCTGCCCTCTCCCTCCTGCCCTCTCCCTCCTGCCCTCTCCCTCCTGCCCTCTCCCTCCTGCCCTCTCCCTCCTGCCCTCTCTCTCCTATCTTCTCCCTCCTGCTCTCTCTTGTTCTCTCCTTCCTTCCTGCCCTCTCCTTCCAGCCATCCCTCAAGCCATCCCTCAAGCCATTACTCAAGCCATCCCTCCTGCCATCCCTCTCCCGCTGCCACCAACCTCTGAGATTCTGACTATCAGTGACCACAACAATTTATTCTTCAGTAAATTAATTTAAGTTTTATATACAGCCTCTCAAACACTTTATTACACACTAGGTGTACACAGTACACAAATAACCCGCACATAGAAGAGAGGAGCTTACGACGACGTTTCGGTCCGACTTTGTAAATGGTCCAAGTCGGAACGAAACGTCGTCGTATGTACGGGTTGCAAAAATAAAAACATGAACAGTATTATATGATCCTTTATTGACAACGTTTCGCCCACACAGTGGGCTTTATCAAGACACAAGCAGATATGTTTGTGACTTGATAAAGCCCACTGTGTGGGCGAAACGTTGTCAATAAAGGATGACATTATACTGCTCATGTATTTATTTTTCTATTGTCTGGGTATTTTATTCCATTTACTTCCATGTGCGGGCTATTTGTGTATTGTTCCAGTGTAGCCTATTGTTCTCAAGCAGAGAGATGGATGATATAGTCTCAGTCTGTCCCCGTCACTCATCTAGGTGTGACTAGGAGGGATGGTATGCCAGCTTCTATCCGTCACCTAGGGATGGTATAGTCTCAGCTCCTGGCCCGCGTCACTCACCTAGGTGTGACTAGGAGGGATGGGTATAGTCTCAGCTTCTATCCCGCGTCACTCACCTAGGTGGGATGGGTATAGTCTCATCTCCTGGCCCGCGTCACTCCCCTAGGTGTGACTAGGAGGGATGGGTATAGTCTCAGCTCCTGGCCCGCGTCACTCACCTAGGTGTGACTAGGAGGGATGGGTATAGTCTCAGCTCCTGGCCTGCGTCACTCACCTAGGTGTGACTAGGAGGGATGGGTATAGTCTCAGCTCCTGGCCCGCGTCTCTCACCTAGGTGTGACTAGGAGGGATGGGCCGCTTCTTTATTTCTCAGCCTTAGCTACCCTAAGGCTGAAGAAATAGTAGTAGTAGTAGCAGCAGTTACTGTAACAGTAGCAGCCGCAGCAGTAATAATAGTAGTAGTAGAAGTTATAGTACTAGCATCATTAGCAGACAATATCAACAATATGCAGTACAGTACAAACATACACCACACACTACACTTTCGTACAATAAAATACAAATACACTATACATTTCTCAGCTGCTCATAGCTAAGTCCACACACTTCTACTTAATACATGAGCTTGTAGCCAACCTATTCTAGATTTCATTACCTTCGAAATCATTTTTCGTAGGTCAATAAAAAAAATAAAAAAAAGAGATGCATAATTCTTATTGATCAATGTTTTAAAGTTCTTTGGGATCTCACATTTTATTATTTTATGAATGTTTATAAATTTATATAACACGTAAGTACGTGTGACAGTTATACGTTTTTATACTCACGCGACCGCTTAATTTTAGCTCCTGTGAAGTACATAGCTTGTAATAAAGCTACATAATGCTTAAATAAAATTCTATTACTTTAAGTGTTCAGCATTATGACCAGAATTATAAGTAGGTAACCCCATAATTATTCTAGTAAAAAGGCTACAGAATGCTCATGGTTAGGTTAGATTATCTAAGGTTGGTTAGAAAACAGGAGAAAGTGTTTTCTGACGAGGGTCTGTCACATGGTGACCCGCACCTGGATCTTTTGATCATCTGACAGAGGCCATCAGCTACTCTTGGCTTATGTCTTTTTCGCCAACTTAGTATTGCTTTGATGTCCAAATTGCTTTAGAAAAAAATATACGATGTATTTTAACAAAAAAGTTGGGAAAGGCATGAAAAACGATATGACTGGTTTAGAATTATTTAAGATTGAAAAATGTAGAATTCGTATTGATCAGTGATTTAAAGTAGCTAGTATGTTAAAAAGCAATGTTATATTGAAGAAAGAATATGTGACATACATGTGCAGTATAATTATTACGACTATAAGTAGGTAAATACATTTTCTTTTTTCAGAGCATTTGAGGGAGCAACACTAAAAATACTAAAATACTTATGATTAAATTATTTTTATCTCTATTCTATAATTGTAATCTTTAATCAGTCATGCAATATGTTTCAGATATAAACAGTGTTGCATCAAAGTTAATATTTCATAAAATTTCTGAAAAACAGAATTTAATTTTGCATTAATCATATATTGCTCCATTTACGCCTTAGTTTAATAAATTACTTTGTGTGTGATGACCTAAGTATTGAAAATGATCTACAGTTTCATATTGGCTAATATAAAGATTTTTATTTCTAGTATTTTCAGAAAATTCGGTATATTTCTTTTTATTTTTAATTTAATTAACGCAATTTTTCACAAACAGTGAATTACTCTTTGTAAACATTCATTTGAATCAGACAAAAGAACAATATAGTATACATATTTACTCTAAGTTGAACCTGCAACATTCTTCAATAAAGGTTGTATGTTTAATTGTTAAATATTTCTTTTACAAAACCGACAAGTTGATGAATGAGACACTTGTGCTACACTTTTCAATCTTTATTATGGAAATCTTTAGCCAACTAAAAGCTTCTTCAGTCCATTACAGAGGAGGAGGAGTTTGCGGTAATCAGTCCCTCAGCCTTGAGTCAATGTGTTCAGTCCATCAGTCTGGATAGAAGTATTTAATCACATCATCAATATATAATAACAGCAACTGTGAGAGGTTTCCCTTTTTAATAAACTTCTTTATTTTTTTGGCTAGTGGTTCATGCAGTGTTTCTGATCCCTCTTTTAAAACTCGTACAGTTCACTCGTTAGTTTCTTTATCACTTCTGTTGTGTGTATGGTGTCAAGTATTCACTAATGTATACTTTCTCTCTGACTCTTTTATTGTCCCTACTTCGAGAATGCCTTTTATTTTTTTTTTGTCAAGCTCTTCGTAGACTTCCTATTAATCTCTCTCTCCTTTACTGTTGTCTTTCTTCTGGTGTGACTGCTTACAGTCTTCGTTTAACATTTCTCTTTTGATGCTATGTTATGGCCTTATTGTCGCTCCCGTGTACAATCGTTTCTGACTGTTAGCTTCTCTGGTTTATTTCCTTTCATTTTTACAGAATCTTTCATTTTTATGTCTTCTCTGCACCTCTGAGCAATTGGTTCACTTTGTTCTTGCTATTTCTCTTTCTCCTCGTTATGAACTTTTGGTGAACCTCCAGACACTTTCCAGCTACATTCTCCATCATTTTATTTCTTGTCTATCCTAGTTTCCCTTCGCACTTAACATTATCCAGGAATGGTATCATACTAGTGTGGCCTCTGAAGTCTAGTCTCTCTCTCTATCTCTCTGTTCACTTTTACAATTTATTCGATATTTGGTACTGCCTGTACGTTACCACGAGGGGGTGTCTCATACTCTAGGTACCCTACATTAGAATCGCTTAGGGTAAACACTCAGCACAGCATGGCTGGTGTGTTGGCCTCTGGTTGTATCCCCGATGTGTTGACACACTGTTTTTCATCACCACCACAACTTTTCATCATTATTATCTGAACTCTCCATGTTTCCGATCTCCCATGCGGCTTCCAAATCTCCCAGTTTGTTCTCCATTTAGAAATGTCTCTAACAGTATGTAACTCTGCGTTACTTATAGGTTCCTTTACCCACTATTATGTCAATCATTGTTTTGTAGTTATTGTACTTCTGTTTTAATTTCCTGTTATTTAGTGATGCGATGTACATTACTACTTTCACGACCTTGGGTCTACCATGCAGGCATTTGACTCTTGTTTGTTTATTCCACTTATCTCCTCAAAACTTCACTGGTTTTTATTATTAGTTTATTTCCTAATCTTTTCTGTTCCATCAGCCTTCCCTCATTGTCAAATATTTTATATGGAAAATTGCCTCTGTTTTGTACTTAAGGAGTCAATATTGTGTAGTTGAGGAAGAATGGTAGCACGATATGGATGATTCTGAATCATTATGTTTGAGTGGGAAGGGAGGCGAGGACATGAAAATTGTTGGGGGCTTTGCATGGTGTATCCATAGAGACTGAGAGTCTTTACCTATTTTCAACTTCTATCTCCTTTGTGTTTGTCGGTGTATTATTCTCTCCCTCAATTGTTTTCCCTTGGCCTATGTCCCGACTGAGGGGCACTTATAGATATCATGCCCTTAAGTGTTTTTCCTCTCGTAATCCTGTTTCGTGTCTTGTCTGTTGCAAGGGTCAGTTTAACTGGAAGTGCCTTCCGATTCCTTGAAAACATGTAACCTGCTGTACTTCGGCATCTCCTGTCAGTGCAATAACTGCTTGTACCTCTTGTTCTTCAGTCACCTATATATCATTATTTCTCACATTGCCTCATGACGACCTGGGATTATCTGTAACCTGCCTCTTTCTTTGTTTTTGTCTCCATACTGCTTTTTCGTTTTAAACCTCTCTTTAAGCTCCCATTATCAATTTCAGTACCTTCCAGCCTCCTGAAAGATCGCGCGTGAATTTGTGTGTGTGTGTGTGTGTGCGCTCACCTAATTGTGGTTGCAGGGGTCGAGACTCAGCTCCCGGCTCCGCCTCTTCGCTGTCCGCTACTGGGTCTCTGCTCTCCCTGCTCCATGAGCTTTATCATACCTTGTCTTAAAACTATGTATGGTTCCTGCCTCCACTATATCGTTCGCTAGACTATTCCACTTCCTAACTACTCTATGGCTGAAGAAAAGCTTCCTAACATCCCTTTGACTCATCTGAGTCTTCAGCTTCCAGTTGTGTCCCCTTGTTTCTGTGTTCCCTCTCTGGAAAATCCTGTCACTATCTACCTTGTCAATTCCCCGCAGTATTCTGTATGTCGTTATCATGTCTCCTCTAACCCTTCTGTCCTCCAGTGTTGTTAGTCATATTTTTCTCAACCTTTCTTCATAGCGCAGTCCCCTGAGTTGTGGAACCAGCCTTGTCGCAAACCTTTGCACTTTCTCTAATTTCTTGACATGCTTGACCAGGTGTGGGTTCCAGACTGGTGCTGCATACTCTAGTATGGGCCTGACGTACACGGTGTACAGTGTCATGAACGATTCCTTGTTAAGGTAACGGAACGCTAATCTTAGGTTTGCCAGTCGCCCATATGCTGCCGAAGTTATCTGGTGGATGTGTGTTTCCGGAGACGTGCTTGGCGTTATACTCACCCCAAGGTCTTTCTCCTTTGATGAGATTTGTAGCCTTTGTCCACCTAGCCTGTACTCTGTCAGCGGTCTTCTTTGCCCTTCTCCGATCTTCATGACTTTGCATTTGGTTGGGTTAAATTCGAGAAGCCAGTTGCTAGACCAGATGTCAAGCTTGTCCAGGTCTCTTTGAAGTCCTGCTTGGTCTTCATCCGATGTGATTCTCCTCATTAATTTCACATCATCTGCGAACAGAGACGCTTCTGAGTCTATCCCGTCCGTCATGTCATTCACATATACCAAGAATAGCAGTGGTCCTAGGACTGACCCCTGCGGTACACCGCTCGTCACAGGCGCCCACTGTGATACCTCATCACGCACCATGACCCGTTGTTGCCTCCCTGTGAGATATTCCCTGATCCATTACAGTGCCCTTCCTGTTATACACGCTTGGTCTTCCAACTTCTTTACTAATCTCATATGAGGAACTGTGTCGAAAGCCTTCCGGCAGGCCAGGAAAATGCAGTCAACCCACCTTTCTCTCTCTTGCCTTACCTCTGTGTGTGTGTGTGTGTATAATTACCCATTTGTAACTGTGAAAGTTGTTTCTTAGCTCCTAGCCTCTTCTCTTAATTGGTTATATGTCTGAATTCACTGTGTACAGGGCCTCCAAGGAGGAACAAGACTGCTTTGGGGCCCCTGGGGGCAGGCTGAGGGCCCCAGCCTAAGTTAGTTTTACATAATTATTTTTTTCTAAATAAACTATAAATAGTTGAAATTACCAAAAAAAATCAAATGAATAATTAAAAATAAAACGTCTATGGGTATGGGGCCCCTTCAGAGATTCATAGCCGGTCCCCGGAACAATGTACCGACTGAACCTTCTCTCTCATAGGTCCTGACTGTGTATCCGTTTCCTGCTTCATGAACAGCCTTTTTTCTGTACATACCCGCATGCTCTCTGAGCATTTTGAATCTCGGTATGTCTCCTTTGGCCTTTCTATCCTCAAAGTTCGCCAGGTAAAGATCTTAGTTTTCCTCATTGTTAATTCTCTTTTACTCCAAGAATATTTTCGTTGCGAGCCTCTGCGCTTTTTTCATGATGAAGCTGCATACTCCAAGATTGTCTTGATATATGTTGCATAAGTGGTCATGAATAAGTGTTAAATTCCTGAAAATAATACTTAAATTCGTCAAGCGTGCAATTCGCTGTATAGGTTATTCGATTGATGTCCGCCTTTGGCAATATGTTCATTATTTTGCCCGGTTCGAGATCCTTTAACTTCTGATAATATTTTAGCATGTGTCCCCGGAGCCTGTTCTCAGTTGCTAGCCGTTTTGTTCTATGCAATTATCGCAACCTTGCAAGTGCTGGGATTAAATTTCACTAAATTTCGTAATATTCCTGCAGTTTATTCAAGGCCAGTTGCGTTGCATATTTTCTTTATCCTCTCCAGTTTTTATTTTCTCCATTAATTTCGCGTCATCTGCAAGTGTATGAATGTGTATACGTGTGTGTGTGTATCTAAGTATATCTTGAAGTATATCTAATGTTGTCACCATGTCCTCTCTCTACCCTTGCATCTCTCGTGCTTCACAATTCATTTTGTCTGCGCTTATAGCCAAGATGCTTTTTCTCAGAAAGTAGTCTGGTGGGAAATCTCTGAAGCAACTCTTGCCTTCTCAGGAGCTTGAGTAGATGTGGGTTCACGCAGAGGCTGAATACTTCCAATATTGGTATCACACAATGTATGTTATCCGTATAGATTCCTTATTGAGAAGCCTGTAAACATCTCTCATATTCTCCAGGTGCGTATACATCATAGGCAGCTGATAATATCACAGGGATACGAGTCCCCCGGGGTAGTATAGGTGTTATGATTATCTATACGTGCTTACTCTCCCACACTAACATATGTTTCCTTCTCAGATGCTACTGTACTTCTGACCTTCTTGCTTATTCGAACTTCTTCATCTTGCTCTTATTAAAGATGAATTAAGTAGTTTAACTGTGCCGCCTAATCAAGGTTAATTGTGGACCCGATGCTCATCCCGTGAGCGTAAAAATCAAGATTATAGAGGTCACAATGAGTCTTTGTCAGACCTCACTGGGCATTGTTACATCAAAAGAAAGAAATATTAATTATTTCATATTTTACAATTACCTCATACAGTCAATTTACACAATATAGTATGGAATACAATCTCAAAAAAATATATATATTGTTATTACAAAACATTAGCAACAATTGAATTCAAGTAACTATGCAAAGTTTATTCTTGTAGTTCACTCACGTCTTCTTACAATTTTTTAAATATTATTTCTTTCTAAGACCTCGACTCTTCCTGTAGTATATACGAGACTCGTCAGATGGTAATTTCCAAGTGACAGTAACTCCAGCTGTGCTGGAACTAAACCTTTGAAGCAGCTGTATCAATTTAATCTATAGATAAATGCTAACGATATCCTCATAGCCTTACTGAATCCTCTTATCTTAGGCTGACGCATTTCTCTACCTGATGCTTGAAACGTTTCCCACATGACGGGAAAATTATAGGGAATATAGCTACTTCATGTTTATTCTATCTTACTATACCGTAGAATAAAGGAGCGGGGTAGAGGTAAGCTGCTGATTTACATAACTTTACTCAATAATTTTTTTTAAGAGGATAAGGTCCCCTCGGGTTTATTAACACTCGGTAAGTCAGGACCCTGTCATGTTATGTTCCAGGCACACCGCAGAGAATATATCACTAGCATGCATTCCATTATTCATCAGTCACATCAAAAGCTAGGAAAAGTTATGAGGTTTACGACAATATATTTGCTCCGTCGATCAGTGGGTTGACCTACGAAGAGAGACTGGAGAAACAGTAATTTACGGCCACAGAAGAGAAGAGATAATTTGATAGTTATGAATTTATTTTGGTATACGTTTGAATACTGTTCTACCAAATGTGGAAGTTGATCGAACCATTAGTATCAAAGTGTTGGGGAATTGTAAGTAAGTTCCCGCTCAACCATGTCTTCAGTGTTGCAATACTAGAATAATATCAACACAATGTATTTCGGCTACTGCACGATCCAAGGCAATTGTCCCAGTATTCCATACTGCCAGTCTCCTGTAACTCAGCGCTCGCGTTTGGAGTAGTGCAGAGTGAGGCATAAGTTGATAATGCAGTTAAATATTAGTGATGAAAATATGAAGAGAATGAAAAGATACACTCATAAGTCATTATATGGAAACTAATATCCAAATTATGACACTGTCCAGATCTAATTCAGACCTTTCAAATAGGCCAGAGAGGCCAGAATCCTAAAATACACAGGCACATTAAGCTTGAAGCCGCTCAGAAGTTGCATTATCACATTATGAACTCACAAGACCTATAGCAGTATTTCATTTTTCCCTTTTCTTTAAAAATAAAGCGAACTGGGACCTACACACAATAAAACGAATCCAAACTTTTCTCTAAGTAAGATTAATCTTTTTTTCAGAAAGTAAGTTTCGTGTAAGCCTAGTGAACATAACATACAAATGCTCAATAATAACCCACTTGGAAACAGAAACACGTACGATTAATTAGTCAGCATATTTCGATTCTCTTTTGGGATCCTCTTCAGTAGAAGAGGATTGAAATATACAGACCAACTAATTTTCTGTGTTTCTGTCTACATGCGGGATATTATTGAACATTGACAAGTGTTCATTATACTTTAGTTATCCATAACATACAAATATTTAAGAAGTCTTGAGTCTGGGTTAAAACATTGTGACTTATTTATGATAAGAGACATTTTCCAATTATTTCAGGGAAAACAACTGATTAATAAAATAGAAACATGATAATATAAACAACCTAAAATCAAGCGATTGTTTTCCTTGAGGAAAATAGATCAGCTCTAAACGTTTAAAGCTCACCAGAAGATGCGTCTTAATCCTACAAAAAATTGTGCCTACAAAGCCTTGGCCCATGAAACGTTCCATTTACATGATGCATCAGTCATTGAAGATTGATGCTCTTAAGAGTTATATGGTAATCAGAAGAAACCACTCAAACCGTAGGAGTCATATAACGCCTGTTGAATACGAGATATTCAAATTCGATTCAAGCTGGGAAGGTAATTTGAATTCCTTGGATCAACCCTAACCAATATCAAGGGGAAAAGGAGGAAATAAGGTAAAATACTAATCGATTTAGAGGTTATAGATGGCAATATAGTGAATCAGAGGAGCCTGTCTCTAATCACCGATCGAGTAAGCCGTTCTCGAGTAATAAACGAGAATTTGTTAAAACGAGGAAATTGTCTGAAAATGTTGCGAAAAACAAGGAACTCTATCCACGTTAAACATAAAACTGCTTAAAAATCCTTTTCCCATTTACATTATATTTAAAATTCTCTATAATCAAGTAAAAAAAAATAATATTTTGATATTTTGCAAAATATCAAAATAATATTTTAAACAAATTGGTAAAATAAAATGGGACCCCTACACAACTCAAAATTAACAAAAATTCTTGTTATTATGATACAGCAACATTTAGGATTTGAAGCTGATCAGAAGAGGCATTCACTAGTTATTACATGGGAAGCAATTGACAAATTGAAATCTACACAGCACAAAGTGAGTAACAAGCTTTTTTTTTTTTAATATGGCCCGTTAATAGTATAAGTTTGAAGCCGATCAAAAAAAAAAAGGCATTCTCGTGTAATTTATCAGATTCTAACGATTCCAAGATTTTAACTATTTCAGTAAAATTTCAAATATGCATCTACTCAAACTAAACTTACGCGATATCATCGTTTTTATACGCATCGTCAAAAATATTTTGAGACCAACCTGGAGACGCATATTTATTAAATTAAAAATGCATATCACTAATCAAAAAAAAATCTGCAAATTCGGACTTATTCCATTCGCTGGCAGTGTGAGATCTGGAAACCATACCAGTGATGAAAACTTGTAAAAAAAAAAAAACATACCATGGGTGTGGTTAGAACCCGCGATCTGATTGCGGGTTCTAACCCCACCTGTGGTATGGTTTGTTTACAATCGTGTCATTACGATTTCGTGAGTCAAGAAAACTTGAAGGAAGTCACACGAGTCATTCTCCAATTATGGCAAGGATTTTAGCGATTCCATTTTTTTTTTTACTATTTTACACATCAAATTTCCCTATACGCAAACGAAACTTGATATGCACTATCGTGGCCCTAAGATGCGTTAGCCGTTAAATACTGAAACCGTTCAGTAGATTTAACGTGAGTTAACTTGAGTAAATTTCACACTATTTACACAAAAATATCAAATCTGCTACTACACAGATGAATTTCACTCTCCGCCGTCATCGTATTTTTTTTTTTTTTGGGTGGGGGGGGGGAGGCATCTTTGTGAACATTTAAACCTCTGCCAATGAAGATTTTAAAAGTTACCCGAACATTTCCAGAATGCTGGAACGGGTTCAGTAACTTTGACCATAAAGCACGTATACACACTGGTTGTTCATAGAAATTGGTCCTGGTTACCGTACATAAGTATTGAAAATTTAAAGCAGATTTGTTAAGGCGCTTTCTCGTTAGGAGCAAATGACCTGTACTTAGCTCTGTGAAGACGTGTCTAGTGTGCTCTCTGTGAATCTGAACCAAGATGTCCTCTCTTGAGCAACTATACCAGCAGCTGAAAGAGGAGGTTAGGGTTGCTAAGCTCGAGATACGGCGATTGACGGAGGAAAACAAGAGGATTCATAGTAATCCTACTGTTGTGAGTCCTCAGCTCAAGAGGGGAACCTGGGCAGTGGCTGGGCAACAAGGAATGAAGCTGAAGATCAAGAAGACTGTTGGAGTGGCACAAGGCACAATAACGTAGTAATTCTAGGGGACTTTAACTTTAGTCAAATTGATTGGAATTTCTTGACAGGGAATTTAGAATCTAACGACTTTTTAGAAGTAGTTCAGGATTGTTTTTTGAAGCAGTTTGTAACAAAACCTACAAGGGGAAATAACCTACTTGACTTGGTTCTGGCAAACAAGGAAACCCTTGTTAATAATTTAGAAATTACAGAGGAACTCGGCACAAGCGACCACAAATCAATTACCTTTAGCATTGATTGGATGTATGATAGAAGGGATAATTCAGTAACAGTCCCAGATTTTCGCTTAGCAGATTACAATGGGCTTAGAGAACACTTATTATCTGTGGACTGGGGTAACGAAGAGAGCTATCAATATGACAGCTTTCTTAACACTGTTCAGGCTGCCCAAAGAACATTTCTCCAATATAAAGAAATTAGATCAAGTAGAAATGACCCAAAGGGGATGAATAATAGGCTCAAATATCTTTTAGGCAGAAGAAAGGAATTTATAGGTGCATAAAAAGAGGTGAGGGTCATCTTATAAATCGGGATGTAAAAAAGGGGATAAGAAAAGCAAAACGGGACTATGAAATTAAAGTTGCTAGGGATTCAAAAACTAACCCCAAAAGTTTTTTCTAGGTTTATAGAACAAAAGTTAGAAATAAGATAGGTCCCCTTAAAAATAACTCTGGGCATCTTACTGACAAGGAGAATGATATGTGCTCTATTTTTAATAATTATTTTCTCTTGGTTTTCACAGAGGAAGACACCAATAATATCCCAGTAATTAATTTTTATAGTGACCCTGAAGAAGATAAATTATGTAATATCACAGTCACTAGCGAAATGGTTATGAAACAACTAGACCGACTGAAACAAAATAAATCGCCGTGTCCTGATGAGCTTTTTGCAAGGGTTCTTAAGGAATGCAAAATGGAACTCTGTGAACCATTAACTAACATTTTTAATCTATCTCTACAAACAGGTGTAGTGTCTGATATGTGGAAAATGGCCAATGTAATTCCTATTTTTAAAACAGGGGACAAGTCACTTCCGTCAAATTACCGCCCAATAAGCCTAACCTCAATTATAGGCAAATTACTAGTCAATTATAGCTGATATTATAAGCCATCTAGATAGCCATAATTTGATTAATGATACTCAGAATGGATTCACGAGGGGCCGTTCCTGCCTATCTAATTTATTAACCTTCTTCAGTAAAGCTTTTGAGGCTGTTGATCACGATAAAGAATTTGATATTATTTATTTAGATTTTAGTAAGGCTTTTGATAGAGTACCCCACCAGAGACTATTAAAGAAAGTAGCAGCTCATGGCATTGGGTGTAAAGTGCTATCATGGATCGAGTCATGGCTCACCAATAGTGTGGTAATTTTACATTGGTAAACATCAACTGTACAGTAACAAGGTAACACTGTACTTATCTTTGTTGCTGGGTCAACTTCCTGCAGCCGCAGGTCAGGAAGTTCCTACGATGCGACCCAGAGTTTACCTCCACTGAGCTGTATGGGTGAGTAATTAAATACATGAGAATTATTATATATTGCTCCAGAGGAGCGTATTTTCAAATCTCCATTCAGTGGATAAGGACTGAATATTATTCACAGTTTTGGACTTAAAAGTCCACGCCGTCAATAGATAAATTTTGATGCTCCTGCCAAACAAGAACTGCGCAGTCCCCTGCCCGATAAGAACATCAAAACCTACCTTACTCGTTGTAACGTGAGCAATGGTGTTGGCTCCACCATATACGGCGGGAATTGATGTCTTGATTGTAGAACGTCGATGAGTCACCGTCTTGTTCCATGAAATACACTCACGATTGTCTCTCTACGTTTGTCTTTTAGCAATATTAAGAAGCTGCGCACACTTCTCTGTAATGTACCACTAATTTATGATTAATTATCACAAAATGCGCTGGAACAGAGTTCTTATCCGATTTCCCGGCGTTAGTGGAGATTGAATAAGAGATTGGATATGCACGACAAATGTTCCTTTGTTAGGACAATGCCCATGCTGCAGCTTCCGTCCCCTTTCGCTGGTTAGTTCAGTCTGAGCCCCTCCGGCACTCCTGGCCTCAGTTTGCTCGGTATCGCTGACCTAAGCTCAAATTCACCACTTGCTAAACACTGCAACAGTTTGCAATTCAAATACTTGTGTTCTTTAAATATTTAGATCACTGAGAGCACATGATTGTAATGTAAAGTGTA
This sequence comes from Cherax destructor, assembly GCA_009830355.1. Classification (NCBI taxonomy): domain Eukaryota; kingdom Metazoa; phylum Arthropoda; class Malacostraca; order Decapoda; family Parastacidae; genus Cherax; species Cherax destructor. The sequence goes on along the minus strand of WNWK01015861.1, from coordinate 32,094 downwards.
GAAATTGAAACAGCAGTTTTCTTTAACTTTCCTGCTATGACAAAGAGTCATTTTCCTCAAATGTCTGTCAATCATATACACTCGTTGCAACACTGGTCAGCCACCACGTGACTTCCTGGCATCCTGGGTCCGTACATCTGTTACAAATTAAATTGTTGACCAGGAAGTCAGATGCATCTGGCCCTTTCTAAGGGCTGGGCCCTTGAAAAGGGCAGAAAGGGGCTGAAAGGGCTGATACCCCCTCCTCTCTTGGAGAATTTTCTCCACAAATAGGAAGCAGAGAGTGAGCATAAATGGGCCCGTTAGTGTTTATAATATATATCAATGACCTTGATGAGGCAGATGCAGTTCAATGTAGATAAATGCAAGGTTCTGAAGCTCAGGAGTGTCCATAACCCTAGCACTTTTAAGTTAAATAATGTAGAACTTAGGAAAAATAAACACATAAGCAGTATAATGTGATCCTTTATTGACATTATACTGCTTATGTGTTTATTTTTCCATTGTGTCGGTATTTTATATCATTTATTTCCAATGTAGAACTTAGTCATATAGATTGCGAAAAGGACTTGGGGGTTATGGTAAGCAGCAACCTTAAACCAAGACAGCAATGCCTAAACGTACGTAATAAGGCTAACAGATTACTGGGATTTATATCAAGAAGTGTAAGCAACAGAAGTCCAGAGGTTATATTACAGCTTTATACATCATTAGTAAGGCCTCACCTAGATTACGCAGCTCAGTTCTGGTCTCCATATTACATAATGGATGTTAATTCGTTAGAAAACATTCAGAGTAGAATGACTAAATTAATACATAGCATTAGAAATCTTCCGTATGAAGAAAGATTGAAGACCCTTAAATTACATTCACTTGTAAGACGACGAATGAGGGAAGACATGATCGAGGTATACAAGTGGAAAATGGGTATTAACAAAGGGGATATAAATAAGGTCTTAAGGATATCTCTCCAAGAGAGAACCCGCAATAATGGATTCATATTAGATAAGTTTAGATTTAGAAAGGATATAGGAAAGTATTAGTTTGGAAATAGGGTAGTTGATGAGTGGAACAGTCTGCCTAGTAGGGTTATTGAAGCTAGGACCTTGGGTAGTTTCAAATTTAGGTTGGATAAATTCATGAGTGAGAGGGGTTGGATTTGAGTGGGACTTGCACATGAGTAAATATAATTTTCATAGCTTATTGGGTATCTCTGTTAGTAGAATGGATTGTGAAGGACCTGCCTAGTATGGGCCAACAGGCCTGCTGCAGTGTTCCTCCTTTCTTATGTTCTTGTGTTCATAAGAACATAAGAATGGAGGAACACTGCAGAAGGCCTACTGGCCAATACAAGGCAAGTCCTTATCAAAACCACCATTACCTAAGAATTTACTCCCGTACTCACGACACCAATCAAACCCAGCCCCTCCCACTCATATATTTGTCCAATCTCTTTTTAAAGCCTCCCAAGGTCCTAGCCTCTATCACCCTACTCGGAAGATTGTTCCACGCGTCTACAACTCTGTTCGAAAACCAGTACTTGCCTATGTCTTTTCTAAATTTATCCAATTTAAATCCGTTTTTTCTGGTTCTTGGTTTGATATCCTCAGTATTTTATTATGAAATCGAAAAGTAGGAGGAGGAAAAAACAGACAACCTCTTAAAGATACCTCTTCTATGAGTCCTAAAAACCGTTTATCGTTAGCGAATACAATTATTGTAATAAATACTAATAAATATAACTCAAAAACTACATTGAAACAGAAGGAAACAGAGTGAAAAGGGAGCTGCATATTTCTCCCTCAAAGGGGTAGTGCCTGCTGTAACCTGGGCATGCGGACTGTACGTAGGCACCACACTGAAAATAGGAAATAAAACCTGAGCGCTTTCATGTGCTTGCACACATCTTCAGAGGAACAGAAAGATGAGGCAAGAGGGGCACATTGAATATGTTGAACCCTGAGGTGACACCTCACTCAAACAAGGTGACAACACCTCACACAAACCTAACCCACGCATAAATTTGTCCAATACCAAATATTTTTGTGAAAAATATTTTTACCCTTAATATTTAATATTATCAAGCACAATGCACAACATATTTGTGTTCTGGAATATATAAACTTAGCAATTTTATAGTCCAGAATATTCATAATATTGTAGGTAAAAAAAAAACATTTTTCATAAAAATACAATGTGTTTTTTGTCAGGCGAACAATTTAACTTGATATTGGACAAATTTATGCGTGGGTTAGGTTTGTGCGGGACCTGTTTGTGAGAGGTATTGTCACTTTCTTTCAGTGAGGTGTCACCTCCTTGTAATATACAAAATGTGTTCTTGCCTTATCTTCATATTCTTCTTAAGATGTGTGTGTAAGCACATGAAAGCGCTCGGGTTTTATTACCTATTTTCACTGTTTTTTTTTCATATATATATCGTGCTGAATAGGTAAAACTAGTCAAGTCCTTTCTAAAATTTTCTCTTATGTTTAAAGTTATTTTTTTTATTTATGTTATTATAAAAATAAATAATTTTTTACCAAAAGAACCTTTGAAAAACTTACCCAACCTTATTATAACAAGCGCAAATTAATTAAGCCTAATCAAACTAAATGTATTTTAAATAAGTTTGCAATAATTTAATAATAAACAATTACAATGAAATATTTTTTTTTCGTTAGGTTCAGAATGATTTTTGCGAAATTATTGCATACACAAATTTTTACTTGCTTTAATCAGCAAATAGAGCGTTGCTATTTAAGCCCACACGCGCACGCGCGCTCACACACACACACACACACACACACACACACACACACACACACACACACACACACACACACACACACACACTGCAAACCTCACTCAAAGAAAAAGATCTTGGGGTGAGTATAATACCGAGCACATCTCCTGAGGCACACATCAATCAGATAACTGCTGCAGCATACGGGCGGCTGGCAAACCTAAGAATAGCGTTCCAATACCTCACTAAGGAATCATTCAAGACTCTGTATACCATATACGTCAGGCCCATACTGGAGTATGCAGCACCAGTTTGGAACCCACACCTGGTCAAGCACGTCAAGAAATTAGAGAAAGTGCAAAGGTTTGCAACAAGACTAGTCCAGAGCTAAGGGAATTGTCCTACGAAGAAAGGTTAAGGAAATCGGTCTGACGACACTAGAGGACAGGAGGGTTAGGGGAGACATGATAACGACATATAAAATACTGCGAGGAATAGATAAGGTGGACAGAGACAAGATGTTCCAGAGGGGACACAGAAACAAGGGTCACAATTGGAAGTTGAAGACTCCTATGAGTCAAAGGGATGTTAGGAAGTATTTCTTCAGTCATAGAGTTGTCAGGAAGTGGAATAGCCTAGAGAGCGACGTAGTGGAGGCAGGAACCATACATAGTTTTAAGACTAGGTTTGATAAAGCTCATGGAGCAGGGAGAGAGAGGACCTAGTAGCAATCAGTGAAGAGGCAGGGCCAGGAGCTATGACTCGACCCCTGCAACCACAAATAGGTGAGTACAAATAGGTGAGTACACACACACACACACACACATAAAGAAAACTAGAGAAACTAGAGAAAAGTGCAAAGGTTTGCGACAAGGCTAGTTCCACAACTCAGGGGTCTGTCCTATGAAGAAAGGTTGAGGGAAATAGGACTAAGAACACTGGAGGAAAGAAGGGTCAGAGAAGACATGATAACGACATACAAAATACTGCGGGGAATCGACAAGGTAGACAGGGACAGGATGTTCCAGAGAGGGAACACAGAAACAAGGGGACACAACTGGAAGCTGAAGACTCAGATGAGTCAAAGGGATGTTAGGAAGCATTTCTTCAGCCACAGAGTAGTCAGGAAGTGGAATAGTCTAGAGAAAGATATAGTGGAGGCAGGAACCATACATAGTTTTAAGACAAGGTATGATAAAGCTCATGGAGCAGGGAGAGCGGAGACCCAGTAGCAGACAGCGAAGAGGCGGGGCCAGGAGCTGAGTCTCGACCCCTGCAACCACAATTAGGTGAGTACAATTAGGTGAGCACACACACACACACACACACACACACACACACACACACACACACACACACACACACACACACACACAATATATATATATATATATATATATATATATATATATATATATATATATATATATATATAATGAAAGAATGGGGTCCACCTCTAGTACAAATTTTATGACCCATGGCCTCCGAGAAGTGGATAAAACGCTTAAAGGATTTCTTCCTGAAGCCATTTGAATATTCCACTTCCCCTACTACCCCATCTTTTTTTTACCAATAGGTATATTTTATTACGTAATATGGTATCAAGTACTTGTTATGTGTTTGTCAAAAATTACAATATGAAAATCTCATCCAGCTCCTCAGAGCTGGAGCGTGTACTTAGGATACAATAGGCATTACTTCTCTGAACTGCAATGCTGAGTCTCTTGAAAAGAAAACTAGGCGCCCTGGGATCCTAAATTGCCCTAATGAAACTTTTACCTAACTCCTTAATGTACTTGTGCTCTTTTCCCATGGACCAAGGGTCTCTGAGCTTGTGAGAACAAACATATG
>WNWK01015861.1:7500-22500 GCA_009830355.1 Cherax destructor | reverse complement strand
TTTGGTTACACTCTTTTTGGGAGTAATAACTCTCTGATGCTTTTAATATTTTGTCACAGTCTACATTTTTTATGCCGTCATTTATCGCTTTCTCTCAGTAAGATCACATTGAACTTATTTACATTAAACCTCGTCTTTCACAATTCGTGTTCAAGCGATCTACAGTAACTTTCGTTGCTATTTTGCACAAGATCTTTGCAACATCCTTAAAAGTAATCATGAAGTATTTTATTCCTTCTGGCAAATCTTTTATATAAATTAACTAGTTTGCCTTTTAATACTACCCTGTTTGTAGTTTCATAATTAGTATTTCATCAGGTACTCTACTGAATGATTTTGTAAATTCTAGATAAATGCAATCCATCTTTTTTCTAAGTATGTGAATCTCATATAGTTTTAAAGATTAGAAATACAGTAATGCGCAGACCAGAAAATTCGCTTCTTGTTTAACCGGTTTCAGTTTAATTAATGTTTTGTCCATACTTCTCTATTGTATTTGTCCAGTTTTTTTTTACAGCATCACTTTGCAGCGAGGCAGGACTATAGTTTAAGTAATCTCTCCTGTCATTATTTTTATATACCACCACAATATACGCCGTCCTCCATATAGTCAATAGTTTTCCTTTTCCTACGAAATCCTAAACTTAAATCATTTATGTATAGCCAAGCTCCCCTGTACACTACTTTTATTATTCAGTCCCATTATTTTTATCTTGACAGATGTTACTAGCTTTTTATTTTTAATTATTTAACTGTCCTCTACTTAGTTATTATGTGATTCGATTCCACTACATTGAAGTTTTCTGTAAATGAACTTTGAAATTGTTTAATACTGTACACATTTCTCCTCCACTCTGACTGTTTTCCCATCATCGACATATTATATTTTATCTGTCATATTTTTTTTTCTTTTGCAAACGTGAAGAAAATATTTGCTGCCGTTTTGCCCTTCACTGTTCTTTCATTTGTAAAGTTTTTTCCTCTATTGTATATTCATGTTTACTAAATTGTTTGAAAGAAATATATTTAAAACAATTTAATACATGGCTCTCCAGCTCGATTACAAAAAATCGTTATTTTGTTTAAAGTATTTTTTCTTGATTTGTTTAGTACTAATTGTTTATATGTATAAATCCGTATAGTTCATTAATATCTGTTCCATCACGTTTCTCTCTAAAATGTTGGGCTAAATGCTCATTAATTTTTATTATATAGCTGCTCGTGTTTTCATTTTTTCTTACCATAGTCGTATATTCCAACATTCTTTTTTCCAACAGAAGATGGTCATTCTTTCCAAGTGGGTAATTTGGGTAATTGAAGTCATTTACGTCAAATTTCTCCTTCTTTCCTAGGAAACACTTAGTGTACAGTTGATGGTATGTTGTCTTCATTTTCTGTGTCGCTTCCTTAAGGTATTCATGCATTAATTAAATGGTAATTGCATAAAAGAATTTTACTGGCCAATATTTTTCACTTCCTACCTCAAAAACTGAGTAATTTGTTTCTTAATTGTAAAAAAAACAAATATTTTAATTGTTTACTTTTCACATTTAAGTAATATTAACAATTTCGATTAAATATTTTAAAGGTCCCTCAGTTACCTTCTCACATTCGTTCACTTTCCTAAGTAGTTTGTAGGCATATACTCTGAAAAGTTTCTCATCTATTTTTGGTAATTTCTACTACTGAAACTTTAATATTTTTTGATAGTTTTCTCTATTTTTTCCATTTATTTTCTTTAACCAGTATAGCGAAATTACCAAGAACGTGACTCTGTGATCGACCTCGACTACGGAAGGGAGGATCGAGCCTTCACCAGGCTTTGCGCTAAACCGTCCATGCATTTTTAGCGCTTCATACAATATGATCAACAACTTTAACCAACTTGGTCAAGGTTCCTCCGTTCTTTTTTACACTGTCTCTATTTCACAGAGAATAGTTACCCTCAAAAGTTGCCAAATCTGTGTGTGTGTTTACTCACCTATATGTTGTTTCAGAAGTCAAGTCACAGCTCCCGGTCCCACCTCTTCGCTAATCGCTACTAGGTCACTCTCTCCCCTCCCCAATACCCTTATCATACATCTCTTCGTAAAGCTATGTATGGATCCTTCCTTCACTACTTCTCTCTCCAGATTGTTCCACTTCCTGACAACTCTATGGCTAAAAAAATACTCCCTAACATCCCTATGACTCATCTGAGTTTTCAACTTCCAATTGTATTCCCATATTTCTGCGTCCCATCTCTGAAACATTCTAGCCCTGTCCACTTGGCAATTCCTCTCAGTATTTTATTCGTCGTTTTCTTATCCCCCCTATCCCTCCTGCCTTCCCGTATTATCACGAAGAGTTCCCTTAACCTCTCGTCATAAGACACACCACTTAGCTCAGGAACTAGTCTTGTTGCAAACTTTTGCAATTTCTCCAATTACTTGACTGTGTTTGACCAAGTGTGGGTTCCATTCTGGAGTTGCATGCTCCAGTATGGGCCTGACGTACACAGTGCACAGTGTCATGAATACTGCTCCTGTTATATGGTTGATGTGCTCTGTGTGTGTGGGAAGGAGGGAAGACAGCCATTAACTGCACTGAGGAGCAGGAATTTATTGATAGTCGACTTTGTTAAATTTACCGTTGAGGTGTAAGAGGTCTTGAAAGTGAAGTCAACCTACCTGGATGATGCCTATGTTGTACTTATGTGGTGGTGACTGTGAGGGTAGTGTAGTTGTAATGACTGTGATGATGACTGTGAGGGTAGTGTAGTGGTGGTGACTGCGAGGGTAGTGTAGTGGTGGTGACTGCGAGGGTAGTGTAGTGGTGGTGACTGCGACGAGGGTAGTGTAGTGGTGACTGTGAGGGTAGTGTAGTGGTGGTGACTATGAGGGTAGTGTAGTGGTGGTGACTGTGATGGTAGTGTAGTGGTGGTGACTATGAAGGTAGTGTAGTGGTGGTGACTGCGAGGGTAGTGTAGTGGTGGTGACTGCGACGAGGGTAGTGTAGTGGTGACTGTGAGGGTAGTGTAGTGGTGGTGACTGTGAGGGTAGTGTAGTGGTGGTGACTGCGAGGGTAGTGTAGTGGTGATGACTATTAGGGTAGTGTAATGATGGTGACTTCGAGGGTAGTGTAGTGGTGGTGACTGTGATGGTAGTGTAGTGGTGATGACTGTAATGGTAGTGTAGTGGTGGTGATTGTAATGGTAGTGTAGTGGTGATGACTATGATGGTAGTGTAGTAGTGGTGACTGTGAGGGTAATGTAGTGATGACTATGAAGGTAGTGTAGTGGTGGTGACTGTGAGTGTAGTATAGTGGTGATGACTGTGAGGTTAGTGTAGTGATGGTGACTGAGAGTAGTGTAGGGGTGATTGTAATGTAGTGTAGTGGTGGTGACTGTGATGGTTGTGCAGTGGTGGTGACTGTGATGGTTGTGTAGTGGTGGTGACTGTGATAGTAGTGTAGTGGTGACTGTGAGGGTAGTGTAGTGGTGGTGACTGTTAGGTTAGTGTGGTGGGGGTGGTGACTGTGAGGGTAGTGTAGTGGTGATGACTGAGGGGTAGTGTAGTGGTGGTGACTGTGAGGGTAGTGTAGTGTTGGTGACTGTGAGGGTAGAGTTGTGTTGGTGACTGTGAGGGTAGTGTAGTGGTGGTGACTGTGAGGGTAGTTTAGTGGTGGTGACTGTGAGTGTAGTTTAGTGGTGGCGACTGTGAAGGTAGTGTAGTAATGACTGTGAGGGTAGTGTGGTGGAGTGGTGACTGTGAGGGTAGTGTGGTGGGGGTGGTGACTGTGAGGGTAGTGTGGTGGGGTGGTGACTGTGAGGGTAGTGTGGTGGGGGTGGTGACTGTGAGGGTAGTGTGGTGGGGATGGTGACTGTGATGGTAGTGCATTGGTGGTGGTGCCTGTGACTATGAAGATAGTGGTGGTGACTATAAAGATAGTGGTGGTGACTATGAAGATAGTGGTGGCGACTATGAAGATAGTGGTGGTGACTATGGTGACTATGAAGAAAGTGGTGACTGTGAAGATAATGGTGGTGACTGTGAAGATAGTGGTGGTGACTGTGAAGATAGTGTTGGTGACTGTGAAGATAGTGGTGGTGACTGTGAGGATAGTGGTGGTGACTGTGAAGATGGTGGTGGTAACTGTGAAGATAGTGGTGGTGACTGTGAAGATAGTGGTGGTGACTGTGATGATGGTGGTGGTGACTGCGAAGATGGTGGTGGTGACTGAGAAGATAGTGGTGGTGACTATGAAGATGGTGGTGACTATGAAGAAAGTGGTTTCTGTGAAGATTGTGGTGGTGACTGTGAAGATAGTGGGGGTGACTGTGAAGATAGTGGGGTGACTGTGAGGATAGTGGGGGTGACTTTGAAGATAGTTTTTGTGACTGTGAAGGTGGTGGTGGTGACTGAAGATGGTGTTGGTGACTGTTTACATAAGATTGAGTAACTTTTTTCCTTTGCAAGCTCCTACATTGTGTTGTTTCTTATTAAAGTCTCTAAAGGTTTCCGCAGATAAGCCGTAAATACTGCCATTGTTAAGGCCTCAAATCCACCATTTTTACGATCTTTAAAAAAACATTTAAACGTTTCGCCTTGTTGGTCACACAAAACTTCTGTTTTCGAAGCTCTTTTAAAATTTGCCTTGTTAATTTCAAAGCATTTCCCTTGCTAAGGTTCTAAGAGGTTTGCTTTGTTAACATAATTAAACGTTTCTCTTGTTATATTAATTAAAACTGTCTAGAGTGAGGCTACGCTATAAATTTAGCGTTAAGCTATATCAAACTTCGAATTGTTTTGAGGTGGGCCTTATCTTGAAATGTTATATTGAACTGCATTAAATTAATAATTAATAATTTTAAGGCAGAAATTTGTTAAAGCGGTTTTCGTTGAAAATTCTTTCCAGAATTCTGTTTGCGTGTCGTTACCCAACAAATGTGTTCCCATAAGGACAAATGTTTCAGACCCCCAAAAAATAAACTTACAAAAGCTCTTACAAAAATACACTTACATAATTGTTCGAGTTTTGAGGTGAACGAAAACCGAGGTCCAATGTATATATATATATATATACATACACACATATATGTAAATAATTTTTTTCTGGAAAAGTGGCTTCTAGCATGGGTAAAACATAAATTTTTGGTTTCGTAAAATGACCATCCCCTTTAATAAGCATGTATCATTCTGTACGTAAACATTGCCGAAGATGAACCACCACATGTTAAATTGAGTTAATGTTAGCTATATCTGCACGAAAGCAATGTTTGCTACATCTTCGTGAAAGCAGTGAATGGCTACAACTGCTTGAAAGCAGTATTTAATAACCACAGCTGCGTCAGAGCGGCGTTGGCACAATCTACGTAAAAGCAATGATACCAACATCTGCATGATAGCAATGTTGGCTGTATGATACCAACATCTGCATGATAGCAATGTTGGCTGTATCTCCTTGCGTATGATACTTGAGAAATTCTGAATTGATTTTTGTATGCGGTGTCAACTGAAAAACTGGTTTTCTTGTGAAAGTTTGTTATATTGCTCGGATATTCATTATAATTATTATTTTTATTATTAATGGGGAAGCGGTTAACCCTTTGGGATCACTCAGTGGCTCAAGAATGGAAGCTAAAATGGTTCTACTCAAGGAGGTTGAGGAGAGCTCTATTGCCTTGAATCAAGAGCTTTTCACAGGCAAAGATGCACCACCCTAGAAGGGGAAGTGAAAGATACAAGAGAGCGAACACGCACTCCGGAAGGAGGTAGAAGGGGGATACTGGAGAAGGAACAATGAAGCAGGTGGCTTGGAGGGATACACTTGTGACACAGTGCTCAATCATCGTATCCCTGTTGCAAAACCTTCGAGAATTATTCCCATTAATATTAATTTATATTGCATCGTCAACACTTTTCCTTATCAACTGCTCTAGTCATTGAGTCGACATTTCGCCTGTGCGCTTCATGTAAAGAATGCTTTTATTTATGGTTTTAGATATATATACGTAATATATATATAATGTGCCGAATAGGTAAAACTTGCGATTTTGGCTTAAATAGCAACGCTCTTCTTGTCGAATAAGGCAAGCGAAAATTTTGTATGCAATAATTTCTCAAAAATCATTCTGTACCTACGAAAAAATATATATTTCATTGTGTTTGTTATTAAATTATTGTAAACTCATCTAAAATATATTTAGTTGGATTAGTGTAAATTAAATTGCGCTTGTTATAATATGATTAGGTAAGTTTTCTAAGGTTCTTTTGATAAAAAAATATTAATTTTTACATTAACATAAATGAAAAAAATATATATCTTTAAACGTATAAGAGAAGTTTTTAGAAAAGACTTAATTTTAAATGAGTTCTTGCTAATTGACCAATTTTATCTATTTGGCACGACATACTATATGTATATAAGGTATACTCAGCTACAGATGCCTCATGAAATTAGGGAGCCTGCTGGAATGCAGGTCATGTTTTTCCTAACGCCGGTCACACCACTGAGAGTCAAGCATGGTCTCTGGTTATTTCATTCACCTCCTGTATGTTCTGGCCTCACGAACTGTGACATGCAAAGAGTACGTTACATTTATTCAACGTATGTACACACTCCCATATAGGCTGCCTCCCAACCAGCGAACCGGGTGCTAAGGGTTTAACGATTTACGGGGCCCCATCGTTAAATCAGTACCCTAGTTCATTGACCAATCATAAGGTGGGTCTGACAATGGCTGAGGTGATGTAGTATCACACACAATCAGCTCTTGCCAGACTCATACTGCTTCTGGTTGAGCACGGTTTTATCTCCTACTGGCTTTTGTTGTTACCTTGATTTCCGTGTTGTACACCGATTTTTTAAACTCTTGTACATAGTGTACATATTTCTACTAATAATTGGTGAAGAAAAATACAAGTTAAAGACTACTGCTGTGTTTATTTTTGCTCCAAGTCCCATTACGACCAGGTTAACAGGCCTTTATTACCTGGGTGCGTAATACGAGCGATGCAGTGCTTCCCTGTTTCTGCAAGGTGCATTGACTGTAGTATCGTTAGTAAGGCCAGAACATACAGGAGGGGAAGGAAATAGCTGGAGTCTATGCTTGAAACGCACTGGTGGTCCTAGCATTAGGAGAAACATGGTTTGCAGTCCAGCAAGCTACCTAACGTCTTGTTGAACTCGTAGTTGAGTGGTTTAAGGCGTAAGGCTGGCACCTAACTATACACGTGGAGAACTGACAACTTAGGTTCGTATCATACTAACTAGGATATTTCTTCGCACATACTTCCACTATTTCTGCGAGGGGCTCTGCATGCATGCATGCATGTATGCATACATACATACATACATTATATATATATATATATATATATATATATATATATATATATATATATATATATATATATATATATATATTGTGTGTTTATTCATTATATATACGCCCGAGAAATAACATTTACGTGTGTAATATTCGCTTACATAAATAAGAGCTTGGTCAGGCATGGTGAGCGAACCTTAGTAGCGGCGCCTCCCGTGGCGAATTGTTATTACTTAGAGTTCTGTGATGTGACTCGTTGCCCTATTACTGTGTCCGAGTTATTGGTAGGAGTCATGGAGTTAGTGTTATAGTTGGTGGAATTATTGATACCTTTTGTGTAGGTATTTGTGAGTGTTGCGGAATTATTTTAATGTTTCGTTGAGATGATGTGGGATTTGTGGGACTGTGGGTCTAGTTTGTGGATTTGTGTCGTTTGTGGATTTATTTGTTTATGATTTGTAGGCTTCTTGGGTTTGGTTTGTGTAATTACGGTTATGATGGATTGAATTTTGGTCTTGTTTCTTGGATTTATGAATTTGACTTGTTGATTTATGATTTTGGTTAGTAGAATTAGTTGAATTACTTGTACGTTTTGATTGAAGTATCGTTTTTGTGAAATTATAGATACATTTTGTGGATAAATTTTTATTTGGAAATTTTGAGTATGGTTTGTGGAGGTGTTGATATGTTTTGTGGAAATAGCTGTATGATTTGTGCAAGTGTTGATGCAATTTGTGGAAATGTGGGTGATATTTCTAGAACTGTGGAAATGATTTGTTGAAGTCATGGTATATTTTGTGGTATTGTGAATATGGTTTGGAGAATGTCAGTAATGGACTTGAATTACATTCATACTGTTTTGGATAATTGTTTCAATATAATAAAGGAAATAACAATAACAAACTGTTTATAAGAAAGTAAATTATGATGGTAACATACTGATAACGCAAAAAAAATATTTATATTCGAACACTAAATTTCATGATCGAACACTGAATTATCAGAGGTTTCTATTTCTTAATGTCCAAAATCTGATTAACTACTTAATTCTATGTAATAATGTTGGTAGAATTACCGACAATATGTTAAGTAAAAGGACACAAGTGCAACTAATGTGACATTTTATTGGGGCAACGTTTCGCTCTCCAGGAGCTTTGTCAAGCCGTTACAAACAATACATGTACACAGAGGGTATATATAGGCTCAGAGTGAGGTGTAATACTAGTGGTATTAGTAGTAATATTAGTTGTAATAATACAATATGGTAGAACAATCAACTTGCACATGAGTAAAAGGTTATAACAGCTATTGGAAAGATAAACACATACGCAGTGTAATGTGATCCTTTATTGACAACGTTTCGTCCACGCAGTGGGCTTTATCGAGTCACAAACAGATGTCAATAAAGGATCACATTATACTGCTTATGTGTTTATCTTTCCATTGTGTCGGTATTTTATACCATTTATTTCCATAAAAGCTATTACTTGGGTAGCAATAGGTTAGACAAATATTTCTGTTGGTGGTTGGATTTGAGAAGGTCTGTTTCAGTGTTTCTCCTCTTATTATGTTCATGTGTAGTATTAGCAGCATAGACTATGTGATGGCAGGGTTTATTGTTTTGAGGAAGATTTTTGCTAATACTTCAAAGAAGATGAAGCTGCCTTTATTTTGCTTGATTGTGTTAGAAACAGCGATTAATGATGATTCAAGGCATTTACGCTTGCAGAAATTAGGTTCTCTGATCACTAGTCGTGCGTCGTTGAAATTCATGAGGTGATTGGTGGAATTCCGGTGTTGTACTCAGGCGTTGTTCAAGTTATCGTTCCTACATGCGTTAATGTGTTCATTGAGACGTGTTTCGAGGTTCCTTGCTGTTTCACCTACATATATTATGTTGCAGCCTCCACAAGGTATAGTGTAAACTCCTGCATTGACTGGTTCATGGTGGTTCGATTTTGTCCTGGTTAGATCCCTTATGGAAGTGCTGGATGCGATAGCGACTCTAGTGTTAGCTTGTGCCAGTATCTTAGAAACGTTCAACAGCCAGGTTGCATTGGACACAAATGGGTAAAATGGATACACCTCAGTTTGTCATAATGTGATCCACTTCTTTTCAGTGGACTCACTAGGACATAATGGATGAAGTTGTCGTCTAAGCTAAGGCCACATACGTGTGGTTATCATATTGTTTTAAACAGGGTGAAACACCTAACTACAGTGCGGGTCTTGGTTTCGTGAAGACTCCTCGTGATACGCTTCTATGTTTCCTGACAGACAAAACACCGCCTTTGAGTAGATATGGCTAGCTAAAAAATTCCTGTTAAGCTTGTTTTTGCAGCACTCATAGTTTTGAGAGTTTAACGATACAGGATAATGTGTCCACAGTGCATTCGAAAAAGCTTTCATTTGATGCCTGAACTCATGGAGCTACCTCTGCAATATTTTTGTGTTAGTTGTTAGATGAAAAGGGGCAATGTTCACATAAATGAATATAAAGATGCTATGTGCAGAACAAACTTAAATAAAAACTACGTTTCGCTAAGGGTTTTTCATTTGCGAGCAGTTACGCTCGCAAAGAGTAATTAAGAACAATAATACATTTTATGTCAGGGGCTGATGATGCAGGTAGATGAACACTGCAACCTGCCTACTAGTTAATCATTTCGGTTTGACCTGTTGGATTACAGGCCGGGTGTTCCCACGTAATAATTTGTGTTTTAAGTTACCTCACTACTTTCTCTTGTGCCTAATGTTTTTGCTTCCAGGTACTGTCTCCTGGACCTGTGCCCTTCATTAATAGGCATAGTATCTTTCCACTCAATAAGGAGTGCATGTACGTTCCAATAAATTGCGCTTGCACTGTTTGGGTTGAGTTTCTACAAGCATATTAGCGATCTCGAATTCTGCAGTCTGCGCTCCACGACGTTTATCCTATGTATTGTTTGTCACTGGGAACACAGTAAATATGCTGAACAAGGCCCTGAGAAGTGGTACTAATGTTGCAGTCGGCATATCAAAAATCGGTCGTAATATTACCGGATCTGGCTACGGAACCAAACAGCAATAGCGCTGCTGTTCCATGTGCAGGCTGTAATAAAAAATACATAGTAGAAACATCACAGAGCCTAGACACCAGAATTCAGGAACAGTATATTTCAAAGAACTCGTAGCCCAAACAATGCGCCCGTCATTTATTGGAACAACCATGCACGTTTCATAGTGAAGAGATTGGCACAATAGACACTTGTGAACGGAACCAATTTTCCTGCAACATAGCAACAACCTTTGACACGCATTATTTCACATGGAAAACAATAGTCCAAACGTAAAAAATGGAACAGGATGTCGACATCAAAGTATACAGTATATACAGTATAAGGTAAAATACCGTGACTGGAACAAAACACACATAACCTACATATAAGACACGTATAAGACTGAAATTTTGACAACGTTACGGTACGACTTGGACCAAGTCGGACCGAAACGTCGTCATAAATATCAGTTTTCTTTGTGCGGATTATCTGTAAATAGTGTTTATATATACTATATGCAATAAGATCACAGTATACAGGTGATATAACAATATGTAGAACAACCACTGAAAAAATAGCGAAATTCTAAGCGATTTCGTGACTTCTCACATTATCAAGGAACTATAAAAATAAAAGGTTAACAAAGGCATATAAGGACTACACCGCGCTGCCACCCCCCCCCCCAACAACACCTGACTTTTTATGATGATGTAGGTAGGTAGTCAGTGACCTGTTAACCTTTTATTTTTATAGTTCCTTGATAATGTGAGAAGTCAGGAAAGCGCTTGGAATTTTACTATTTTTTCACAGTGGTTGTTCTGAGCATATATATATATATATATATACATGTATATGTGTATATGTATATGTGTATATGTATATATGTATATGTGTATATGTGTATATGTATATATGTATATATGTATATATGTATATGTATATATGTATATGTATATATGTATATGTTTTTTTTTTTTTTTTTCAACAAGTCGGCCGTCTCCCACCGAGGCAGGGTGACCCAAAAAGAAAGAAAATCCCCAAAAGAAAATACTTTCATCATCATTCAACACTTTCACACACTCATACATAATCACTGTCTTTGCAGAGGAGCTCAGATACGACAGCTGAGAAAAGTCCTCCCAGCTGTCACTATCTCAGACCCCTCCTTTAAAGTGCAGGCATTGTACTTCCCATTTCCAGGACTCAAGTCCAATTAAATCAATTAACTGGTTTCCTGAATCCCTTCACAAAATGTTACCCTGCTCACACTCCAACAGATCGTCATGTCCCAAAAACCATTCGTCTCCATTCACTCCTATCTAACACGCTCACATGCTTGCTGAGTCAAGCCCCTCGCCCACAAAACCTCCTTTACCCCTTCCCTCCAACCTTTTCTAGGACGACCCCACCCCGCCTTCCTTTCCCTACAGATTTATACGCTCTCCAAGTCATTCTACTTTGATCTATTCTCTCTAAATGACCAAACCACCTCAACAACCCCTCTTCAGCCCTCTGACAAATACTTTTAGTAACTCCACACCTTCTCCTAATTTCCACATTCCGAATTTTCTGCATAATATTTACACACACATTGCCCTTAGACAGGACATCTCCACTGCCTCCAGCCTCCTCCTCGCTGCAGCATTTACAACCCATGCTTCACACCCATATAAGAGTGTTGGTACCACTATACTTTCGTACATTCCCTTCTTTGCCTCCATGGATAACGTTTTTGTCTCCACAGATACCTCAATGCACCACTCACCTTTTTCCTTCATCAATTCTATGGTTAACCTCATCCTTCATAAACCCATCCGCTGACACATCAACTCCCAAATATCTGAAAACATTTACTTCCATAATCCCTCTCTCCAATGTGATATCCAATTTTTCTTTATTTAAATCGTTTGATACCCTCATCACCTTACTCATATCTATGTTCACTTTTAACTTTCTACCTTTACACACTCTCCCAAACTCGTCCACTAACCTTTGCAACTTTTCTTTAGAATCTCCCATAAGCACAGTATCATCAGCAAAAGTAACTGTGTCAACTCCCATTTGCATTTAATTCTCCATAATTTAATCCCACCCCTCTCCCCAACACCCTAGCATTTACTTCTTTTACAACCCCATCTATAAATATATTAAACAACCAAGGTGACATTACACATCCCTGTCTAAGACCTACTTTTACCGGGAAGTAATCTCCCTCTCTCCTACACACCCTAACCTGAGCCTCACTATCCTCATAAAAACTCTTTACAGCCTTCAGTAACTTACTACCTATTCCATACACTTGCAACATTTGCCACATTGCTCCCCTATCCACTCTATCATATGCCTTTTCTAAATCCATAAATGCAATAAAAACTTCTCTACCTTTATCTAAATACTGTTCATATATATGCTTCACTGTAAACACTTGATCTACACATCCCCTACCCACTCTAAAGCCTCCTTGCTCATCTGCAATCATACTCTCTGTCTTACCTCTAATTCTTTCAATAATAACCCTGCCATACACTTTACCTGGTATACTCAGTAAACTTATTCCCCTATAATTTTTACACTCTCTTTTATCCCCCTTCCCTTTATTTAAAGGAACTATACATGCTCTCTGCCAATCCCTAGGTACCTTCCCCTCTTTCATACATTTATTAAACAAAAATACCAACCACTCCAGCACTATATCCCCCCCTGCTTTTAACATTTCTGTCATGATTCCGTCAATTCCAGCTGCTTTACTTACTTTCATTCTACGTAATGCCTCACGCACCTCCCCCACACTCACATCCTGTTCTTAAATTTGGAATTCTAAACATTATTATTATTTGTATTTATAAGAATTTTATTTAATATTTTCAAAGGAAAGGTATATGCAGCTCCTGAGAATGACAGGTAATGTTTGATTACACGAAAAAGAGGGTAGTTCCTTTTGTGTGAATCATTAGCTATGTATCACCTTTTCTGCATAATTTGCTTGCAACAAAAAAAGTTCCTTGTCTTTGATGATGCTGTGTCAGAGATATGCGAAGTGTTTAACAAGTTGCAGAAAACAGTCATTAAGGTTGTAATCTTTAGTTTAATTACCTTTAGAGTTCTTTGGAAATGTGAGAATGAACAGCATAATGACTGTCTTTTATTAGTCGAATCAAGCTGAAAAAAAAATATAAAAAAATCCCTCAAAATCCGCATTTAGAAGATCCTTATGATGAAGTTTTGGCCCAACCAGGACCTTTGTCAAGTCACAACTAGGGCGAGAGAAACAGAGATGGGCTGAAAACTCCACAAATGTCCAGAACAGACCGAAGTGACATAAATGTCTTCTTAGTGCGGCTGTTTGGTGAATTGTTCCTGCTACGGCATTATGAGTTTTTATTTTCTAACATTTGTTAATCAGCTGTTGAAGAGCTGCAGCGTGAGGAGTAAACAGCAGTACCTTGTTAGCACAGCTCAGGTTAACGTAAGTTCCAGAGAATAAATTTACTCTATTGACCCCTAACTGCATCCAGGTCATCAGTATAAACAACATGGTGAGAAATTTGTCTACATACATGACGAGAGTTTACTTGTTTCACTGTGTACATATTTCTTTTATTTGTGTACACTGAAAACAACAGTGTATGTACACATGACGGTGTGAATCTGAGTGTATATACATATAGAATTTATATTAATCCTAATAGGCCCACGCATGGTATAAAACAATTTATTGGTGGTGAATACTTAGCATGCAGCCTTAATGACCCTCGTGTGTAGAAAGGCTGGAAGCCCAATTAACAGGCCGGTGTACCAATTAACCAGCCAACAAACTAATTTGGTGCAATACATGCTAAGATTTGAACACCTTTTACGTATTATAAAGGCAACTACATATTTTGTAATTACTGTGCTATATAAAATGCATTAACGACTCCGGTACGTATGTTAATTTAGTCAATCCACTACATATGTTGTGTCACACCTTTCACAACTTACATTGTTTTACTTCACTAAGTATGTTGTTTCCCATTATACTACACAAGTTGTGGTGGTGTGTTATTCCACTTCATATATATATATATATATATATATATATATATATATATATATATATATATATATATATATATATATATATATATATATATATATATATATATATATATATATATATATATATATATATATATATATATATATATGCAAAAACACTATGAAAAAATAGAAGAATTCCAAGCGCTTACGTGACTACTCACATTATTCTGCCATATAGTTCCTTGATAATGTGAGTAGTCACGAAAAGCCTGGAATTTTCTATTTTTTCATAGTGGTTTTCTTGCATATTTTGATATCACCTGTTTACTGTGATCTTTTTGCATATATATATATATATATACATATATATATATATATGTCGTGCCGATAGGTAAAACTGGTCAATTAGCAAGAACTCATCTAAATTGAGTCCTTTCTAAAATTTTCTCTTATACGTTTAAAGATATATTTTTTTCATTTATGTTAATATAAGAATTTATAATTTTGTACCAAGAGAAACTTTTAAAACCTACCTAACCTTATTACAACAAGCGCAATTTAATTTAGCCTAACCCAACTAAATATATTTTAGATACTTAACATTAATTTAATAATAAACAAACACAATGAAAT
>WNWK01015861.1:0-2500 GCA_009830355.1 Cherax destructor | reverse complement strand
ACCAGCAATCCTACCATCATGTAAAACAATTACAGGCTTTCGTTTTACACTCACTTGGCAGGACGGTAGTACCTCCCTGGACTAAAATCATTCTGAACATAACGAAAAAAATATATTTCATTGTGTTTGTTTACTATTAAATTAATGTTAACGTATCTAAAATATATTTAGATGGGTTAGGCTAAATTAAATTGCGCTTGTTGTAATAAGGTTAGGTAGGTTTTCAAAGTTTCTCTTGGTACAAAATTATAAATTGTTACATTAACATAAATGAAAAAAATATATCATTAAACATATAAGAGAAAATTTTAGAAAGGACTTAATTTTAGATGAGTTCTTGCTAATTGACCAGTTTTACCTAATCGCACGACATATATATATATATATATATATATATATATATATATATATATATATATATATATATATATATATATATATATATATATATATATATATATATATATATATATATATATAGTCGTGCCGATTGGAAAACTGGCCAATAGCAAGAACTCATCTAAATAAGTCCTTTCTAAATATTTCTATACGTTTAACGATATATTTTTCATTCATGTTAATGTAAAATTATAATTTTGTACCAAGAAAACTTTGAAACTACCTAACTTATTAAAAAGCTCAATTTATTTAGCCTAACCCAACTAAATACATTTTTGATACGTTAACATTAATTTAATAATAAACAAACAATGAAATATATTTTTTCGTTATATTCAGAATGATTTAGAAATTATTGCATACACAAATTTTCACTTGTCTTATATGGCAAGGTGAGCGTTGCTATTTAAGCCAAAATCGCAAGTTTTACCTAATCGGCACGACATATATATATATATATATATATATATGCAATAATTTCGCCAAAATCATTCTGAACCTAAAGAAAAAATATATTTCATTGTGTTTGTTTATTATTAAATTATTGTTAACGTATCTAAAATATATGTAGTTGGGTTAGGCTAAATTAAATTGCGCTTGTTGTAATAAGGTTAGGTAGGTTTTCAAAGTTTCTCTTGGTACAAAATTATAAATTCTTACATTAACATAAATGAAAAAATATATCTTTAAACGTATAAGAGAAAATTTTAGAAAGGACTTAATTTTAGATGAGTTCGTGCTAATTGACCAGTTTTACCTAATCGGCACGACATATATATATATATATATATATATATATATATATATATATATATATATATATATATATATATATAGTAATAGAATCTTAATATCATTGTCGGTGACTTACGTGAAATTAAGGGCTTTAGCTAGGCAGTGTACCAGGTTCGGCTGGGGACCCTGGAACTGAAGTTTGCTCACTGTGAGAGTCTCGGGATTCTTCGGAGAAATTATCTTGTTAAAGGGATTCTCCTGAGTCACCAGTAATAATTCTGGTCGATAGAAGAATCTTTGAAAGGAAATGATGGAGATATTTTAATAAAAGCCTCTAGCTGCTGTTTAACTATTTTTGCATTGTATAATTAGTATCTTGTGTTATCTAATGTGCTTCATTTTTTTCGATATTTTGTTATATTTTTAATTCTTTATAAACTAAACCCCAAATCAAATAGTTTCTATTAACATATATTATTGTTGTTTAGTATTAATTAGTCGACTGGTATGGGTCGTATCCTGGGACAAAACTGACCTAATTTGCCCAAAATACTCTGCATAACAAGCGGCTTTGTAGCAGTATTTCATTGATGTCAGCTAGGCCTATATACCTTGTATATGTATTTGTAGAAATAAAGAAATTATATTCTAATTATTAAGGCGAACCAGTCTGCCACTCTGATCAGGATGACTCTGTGTGACGGTGAGGTGGTGCTACACACTCTGGAGTCTGGAGTGGAGGTGCTGGTATTCGACCCAATTCCTGGGAATATTTTAATAGCAAGGCCCAGTGAATGATGTATACCTTGTACATGTACTTGTAGTAAAAAAAAGATATTATTATGTTATATATTTTTATTATTTAGATATTTCTAACTAAACATTACATGTTTGAAGATAAAAAATAACTAGAATGGGCATGCTGGTTAGCAAAACAAGAGGCGTGTTTTAGAATATGTAATTACATTATTGCAGGTGACCCGGTTCCTGCACCTGACCAAGTTTCTAACACCTGACTAAGTTCTTGTACCTGACCTAGCTCCTGCTCTTCATAAGTCAAGTGGCCTGCACTATGTATGACTTACATCTCCTGTATACTTTCTCCACTTATGTTCATCACTCTCACTCAGACAGGTTGAAAAAATACAGCAAAAGAGACTTTTCTTAGTGCGACGTTTCACCTACATAAAGCTTTTTCAGGTAACACTGAATAAACTCCAATAAGAAAAATGACGGAAATATATGGTATAAAATACCGACACAATGGAAATATAAACACATAAGCAGTATAATGTGACCCTTTATTGAGAACGTTTCGCCCAAACAGATCTTCCTGGGTGAAAGGTACAAGAGTATTTATAGGTTT
>WNWK01015860.1:27500-46558 GCA_009830355.1 Cherax destructor | reverse complement strand
GGCCCTGGCTCTGATATTGGCATTAGAGCATTTTGATGTCTACGTGGCCAGTCCTCACAGGTGGTCACCATCTACAGCGACCACAACCCTCTGGTGTTCCTCCAGCACATGAAAAATAACAATACAAGACTCATGCGTTGGAGCATTAGATTGCAACCCTACAATATAAAAATTATACACATTATTGGCAAAAATAATACGCTGGCGGATGTGTTATCTAGGAGTCATTACATTTAGTTAGGATGTGTTAGGAACTTTGGGTGGAACCAGCTTTTTTTTTTTTCCCCTAGTGGGTTTTTTTTTTTTAGGGAGGAGATACCCTACTGCCGACCGCAGGTATCTTGGACCTACATTAGCCCTACCGTCTGCTGTCTCACTCTTAAGTTTAAAGCCGGACTTTGTCTCAAGAAAAGTTTAGCTTTATCTAATGAGCGGGATGGTTGAGGGGAAAGGCAGTCCCATTATTGTAATGTGCCATGGTGGCACTCTACCCATTTGAGGTGGAAGCCTAGTCCTGAGCCCTCTTGGGGTGGGGGTGTTGCATGCAAAGAGTACGTACCCTTTATTCGGAGCATGTTAAACACACCCACATAGGCTCCCCTCCAACCAGCGAACCATCGTTAAGGGTTTGAGATGGGGCTCCATCATCAAATCAACGACTCGGTTCAGCCAATCATAATACGGGTTTGACAATGGCAAAGGTAATGTGGTTACCACTCGCTAATTTGTCGTTGGCATTCCTGCATTGAGATGGTTGTGGTACGGTTGTCTCTGTCTATTAGCTGCTGTTTTGCCTTGACGACCGTGGCGTGCACTATTATTACTCTCTCTGTACATAGTGTACATACTTGTACAAAGCCTTATCTAATACTTGGTGAAGGAAAAGACAAAAGTCTGATATAATCATAATTGCTTGGTGAAGGAAATACAAATTCAAAGAATTTTCTACTGTGTTTCTTTGCTCCAAGCTCCCTTTTTACACTCAGGTTAACAGGCCATTGAACCTGAGGTTGTAATAGTCACACAATATTCTTGACCTTGATCATGGACACACAATATTCTTGACCTTGATCATGGACACACAATATTCTTGACCTTGATCATGGACACACAGTATTCTTGACCTTGATCATTGACACACAATATTATTGACCTTGATCATTGACACACAATATTATTGACCTTGATCATGGACACACAATATTCTTGACCTTGATCATGTACACACAGTATTCTTGACCTTGATCATTGACACACAATATTCTTGACCTTGATCATGGTCACACAATATTCTTGACCTTGATCATGGACACACAATATTCTTGACCTTGATCATGGACACACAATATTCTTGACCTTGATCATGGACACACAATATTCTTGACCTTGATCATTGACACAATATTCTTGACCTTGATCATGGACACACAATATTCTTGACCTTGATCATGGACACAGTATTATTGACCTTAATCATGGAACCACACTCAGTATACTTGATCTTGATCATGGTCACACTCGGTATAGTTGATCTTGATCATGGTCACACTCGGTATAGTTGATCTTGATCATGGTCACACTCAGTATACTTGATCTTGATCATGGTCACACTCAGTATACTTGATCTTGATCATGGTCACACTCAGTATATTTGATCTTGATCATGGTCACACTCAGTATATTTGATCTTGATCATGGTCACACTCAGTATATTTGATCTTGATCATGGTCACACTCAGTATATTTGATCTTGATCATGGTCACACTCAGTATATTTGATCTTGTTCATGGTCACACTCAGTATATTTGATCTTGATCATGGTCACACTCAGTATATTTGATCTTGATTTCTACTGAAATAAAATGCAGCTGTTCTTCTTTTTATTATTATTATTGTTATTATTATTATTATTGTTATTGTTATTGTTATTATTATTAATATTATTAATATTATTATTTTTATGTAAATCATCAGAGGACAGTGTGAGTCATCTGGTAAATTTTCATCCAGAAATAGTAGGTGGGCGAAGCCTGAAGCTGTAGTCTCTGTCACTCAACATTCAGCTGATGTTAAGTAAAAGGACATAAATGCAACTAATGTGATATTTTATTGTGGCATTTATTATTATTATTATTATTATTGTGACATTTTATTGCCACAATAAAATGTAACATTAACTGCATTTGTGTCCTTTTACTTAACATATTGTCGGTAATTCTACCAATATTAATTCAGCTGAGGCTTCAAGCTGACGTTTCTATCACTCAACTTTCAGCTGAGGCTTCAAGCTGAAGTTTCTATCACTCAACTTTCAGCTGAGGCTTCAAGCTGAAGTTTCTATCACTCAACATTCAGCTGAGGCTTCAAGCTGAAGTTTCTATCACTCAACATTCAGCTGAGGCTTCAAGCTGAAGTTTCTATCACTCAACATTCAGCTGAGGCTTCAAGCTGAAGTTTCTATCACTCAACATTCAGCTGAGGCTTCAAGCTAAAGTTTCTATCACTCAACTTTCAGCTGAGGCTTCAAGCTAAAGTTTCTATCACTCAACTTTCAGCTGAGGCTTCCAGCTGAAGTTTCTATCACTCAACTTTCAGCTGAGGCTTCATATGTCGTGGAAGTTTTTATCTCCCACAGAGTTTAACTTTTCTTCTCACTCGGTGTAATAAATCTTCTGACGTTAATTTGTATAACTAAAATATTCTGGTATTATCGTGGTATTTTCCTGGTATTACCCTGGTAGTATCCTGGTAATACTTTTGGAATTATTTTGGTTACTCTTCCTTGACCTTTTTCCAATTCAGTATATTTCTATTTGACTATAGCACTTCGTATTATAGATATAATAAAGGTGGAAATGAAACTACGTTTTACAATTCACTTTTATAGATATATAGATTTATATTCATATTTTTCGACACTTCCGAAATGAATTTCCATTTTAGAAATTCCTCTGACTTTAAGATAATTTAACAAGACCGCTGAAGAACTGAAATATAAGACAAATGCGGTGACAAAGGTACACAGTTATGACAAAGATTCGCCTATGACAGATGTAAAGAAAAATAATTGTCATTTGTAATTCGTGGGTTTAACAGAGACAGAGAGCAACTCCGGAATTATTCTCGAGATAAGCGGAAGGCAAAGCATGTAAATAATGAACATGTAGATGAACACCTCCGGGACAACCCTCACTGTACATAGCTTGTACCCTGGAGCAACTGGGACAACCCTCACTGTACATAGCTTGTACCCTGGAGCAACTGGGACAACCCTCACTGTACATAGCTTGTACCCTGGAGCAACTGGGACAACCCTCACTGTACATAGCTTGTACCCTGGAGCAACTGGGACAACCCTCACTGTACATAGGTTGTACCCTGGAGCAACTGGGACAACCCTCACTGTACATAGCTTGTACCCTGGAGCAACTGGGACAACCCTCACTGTACATAGCTTGTACCCTGGAGCAACTGGGACAACCCTCACTGTACATAACTTGTACCCTGGAGCAACTGGGACAACCCTCACTGTACATAGCTTGTACCCTGGAGCAACTGGGACAACCCTCACTGTACATAGCTTGTACCCTGGAGCAACTGGGACAACCCTCACTGTACATAGCTTGTACCCTGGAGCAACTGGGACAACCCTCACTGTACATAGCTTGTACCCTGGAGCAACTGGGACAACCCTCACTGTACATAGCTTGTACCCTGGAGCAACTGGGGCAACCCTCACTGTACATAACTTGTACCCTGGAGCAACTGGGACAACCCTCACTGTACATAACTTGTACCCTGGAGCAACTGGGACAACCCTCACTGTACATAACTTGTACCCTGGAGCAACTGGGACAACCCTCACTGTACATAGCTTGTACCCTGGAGCAACTGGGACAACCCTCACTGTACATAGCTTGTACCCTGGAGCAACTGGGACAACCCTCACTGTACATAGCTTGTACCCTGGAGCAACTGGGACAACCCTTACTGTACATAGCTTGTACCCTGGAGCAACTGGGACAACCCTCACTGTACATAACTTGTACCCTGGAGCAACTGGGACAACCCTCACTGTACATAGATTGTACCCTGGAGCAACTAGGACAACCCTCACTGTACATAACTTGTACCCTGGAGCAACTGGGACAACCCTCACTGTACATAGCTTGTACCCTGGAGCAACTGGGACAACCCTCACTGTACATAGCTTGTTCCCTGGAGCAACTGGGACAACCCTCACTGTACATAGCTTGTACCCTGGAGCAACTGGGACCAACCTCATTCTACACACACCTTGCACTCTGGACCAAATGGAACAACCTCACTGTACACAGCTTGTACCCTGGATCAACTTTTTAAAGTAACGATGAACAATTACATAAACGAGTGTAAGTCTCTGTTACAAGCAAGTTGCACTCCAGACAAACTTTACCAAGTTATGTGACTGTTCATCCACTCTTAACCTCGCTCCTTCCTCCACGTTTCCCAAGTTCTTGCAGTGGAAGGTGTTACGGTGTTCCCTTCACGGGGAACGCTCTTTATCCATGGAATTAGACGTCTTCTGACTTCCTTAGGAACAACGCTGATTACTTGATATTGTCCAGGCCCAACTGGACCCTTACGGTGTTAGCACTTCCCGTTGAATATAATAATATTAATAACAATATAATGTAGCCTTTGTGAGAGAACCTCGTGTCACTGTGATGTGTATGGGTAGTGTGGTAAATGCTCTCTCACGGTACTGTGTGTAAACAAGGTGGCAGCTGAAGCAGCTGTGTGTAAACAAGGTGGCAGCTGAAGCAGCTGTGTCCAAGAGTGTTAAAACTTAGGTTCCAATATCGTGATGGTCGAAGATAAGGAAATTGAACTAACATTTTGCTTTTCCTTGTATTTGTGTGGGCTATCAGGCTAGTGGAGGTTCTTCCCGTCACACTGACTTTCTTTACTATATAGCAAGGTGTGAATAAGAAGCCAAATGAGAGGAACTAATGGTTAGTGGGAGTTGGCTAGAGAGCAGAGTTAGAGCCAGGGAACATCACTGAAGGAGTGATGTTCTGGCTGAGCCAGGGAACATCACTGAAGGAGTGATGTTCTGGCTGAGCCAGGGAACATCACTGAAGGGGATTTGATGTGATGTTCTGGCTGTCCTAAAGGGGCCGAGAGGAACATCACTGAAGGAGTGATGTTCTGGCTGAGCCAGGAACATCACTGAAGGAGTGATGTTCTGGCTGAGCCAGGGAACATCACTGAAGGAGTGATGTTCTGGCTGAGCCAGGGAACATCACTGAAGGAGTGATGTTCTGGCTGAGCCAGGGAACATCACTGAAGGAGTGATGTTCTGGCTGAGCCAGGGAACATCACTGAAGGAGTGATGTTCTGGCTGAGCCAGGGAACATCACTGAAGGAGTGATGTTCTGGCTGAGCCAGGGAACATCACTGAAAGTGATGTTCTGGCTACCAGGAACATCTAAGGGTGATGTTCTGTGAGCCAGGGAACATCACTGAAGGAGTGATGTTCTGGCTGAGCCAGGGAACATCACTGAAGGAGTGATGTTCTGGCTGAGCCAGGGAACATCACTGAAGGAGTGATGTTCTGGCTGAGCCAGGAACATCACTGAAGGTGATGTTCTGGCTGAGCCAGGGAACATCACTGAAGGAGTGATGTTCTGGCTGAGCCGGAACATCACTGAAGGGTGATGTTCTGGCTGAGCCAGGAACATCACTGAAGGAGTGATGTTCTGGCTGAGCCAGGGAACATCACTGAAGGAGTGATGTTCTGGCTGAGCCAGGGAACATCACTGAAGGAGTGATGTTCTGGCTGAGCCAGGGAACATCACTGAAGGAGTGATGTTCGGCTGAGCCAGGGAACATCACTGAAGGAGTGATGTTCTGGCTGAGCCAGGGAACATCACTGAAGGGGTGATGTTCTGGCTGAGCCAGGGAACATCACTGAAGGAGTGATGTTCTGCTGGCCAGGAACATCACTGAAGGAGTGATGTTCTGGCTGAGCCAGGGAACATCACTGAAGGAGTGATGTTCTGGCTGAGCCAGGGAACATCACTGAAGGAGTGATGTTCTGGCTGAGCCAGGAACATCACTGAAGGAGTGATGTTCTGGCTGAGCCAGGAACATCACTGAAGGAGTGATGTTCTGGCTGAGCCAGGGAACATCACTGAAGGAGTGATGTTCTGGCTGATCTTCCACTGTCTAGTAGATGACTGACTCAAGCTACAGTATACACATACCAAGTAAGTTCTGATAGGGCCCGACTGTGTGTGTATATATATATATATATATATATATATATATATATATATATATATATATATATATATATATATATATATATATATAAATATACAGTGGACCCCGAGTAACGAACACCCGGAAATCGTACAATTATGTGAGTATAATATTGTAAGTGCTTGTGGAAGTGTATCTCTGGAACATTCTGTCTCTGTCCACCTTGTCAATTCCTTTCAGTATCTTATATGTCGTTATCATGTCCCCCTATCTCTCCTGTCCTCCAATGTCGTCAGGTCGATTTCTCTTAACCTCTCCTCGTAGGACATACCCCTTAGCTCCGGGACTAGTCTTGTTGCAAATCTTTGCACTTTCTCTAGCTTCTTTACGTGTTTGGTTAGGTGTGGGTTCCAAACTGGGGCTGCATACTCCAATATGGGCCTAACGTACACAGTGTACAGGGTCCTGAATGATTCTTTATTAAGATGTCGGAATGCTGTTCTTAGGTTTGCTAGGCGCCCATATGCTGCAGCAGTTATTTCGTTGATGTGCGCCTCAGGAGATGTTCCTGGTGTTATACTCACCCCAAGATCTTTTTCCTTGCTTGAGGTTTGCAGTCTCTGTCCCCCTAGACTGTACTCCGTCTGCGGTCTTCTTTGCCCTTCCCCAATCTTCATGACTTTGCACTTGGTGGGGTTGAACTCCAGGAGCCAATTGCTGGACCAGGCTTGCAGCCTGTCCAGATCCCTTTGTAGTTCTGCCTTGTCCTCGTCCGATTGAATTCTTCACACACATACTGTGTGTATGTGTGTGTGTGTGTGTGTGTGTGTGTGTGTGTGTGTGTGTGTGTGTGTGTGTGTGTGTGTTTTGGGGATGGGACGATACCAAACTTTTGGACGATACCGATACTTTTCCTATATTTTTTATTTTTAAAATTATAATGAATGTTTAATACATAAGAGAATGCTTATTGTACAATGGATGTTAAATAACACAGAAAGGATAAATATTAAATAACTTAATTTCTTTGAGATGATAATGTCATAACTCATTACTTGTCCTATTGTGTTAGTTAATAGGTATTAAAGTCACTTGTCGATAGTGTATAATTTTTTACACGTCGGCCGTCTCCCACCGAGGAAGGGTGACCCAAAAAGAAAGAAAAACACTTTCATCATCATTGATACATAATCACTGTCTTTGCAGAGGCGCTCAGATACTACAGTTTACATGTCACTCCAAACTGCCAGTATCCCAAACTCCTCTTTAAAAGTGCAAGCATTGTACTTCCCACCTCCAGGACTCAAGTCCGGTTAACCGGTTTCCCTGAACCACTTCACAAATTATTACCCTGGTCATACTCCAACACCTCGTCAGGTCCCAAAACCCATTCGTCTCCATTCACTCCTATCTAACACGCTCCCGCACGCTTGCTGGAAGTCCATGCTCCTCGCCCACAAAACCTCCTTTACCCCTTCCCTCCAACCTTTCCTAGGACGACCCCTACCCCGCCTTCCTTCCCCTACAAATTTATAAGTTATCCAAATCATTTTAATTTGTTCCATTCTCTCTAAATGACCAAACCACCTCAAAAAACCCTCTTCAGCTCTCTGACTAATACTTTAGTAACTCCACACCTTCTACTAATTTCCACACTACGAATTCTCTGCATAATATTTACACCACACATTGCCCTTAGACATGAAATCTCCACTGCCTCCAGCCTCCTCCTCGCTGCAGCATTTGCAACCCATGCTTCACACTTATATAAGAGTGTTGGTACCACTATACTCTCGTACATTCCCTTCGTTGCCTCCATGGATAACGTTTTTTGTCTCCACAGATACCTCAACGCACCACTCACCCTTTTTCCTTCATCAATTCTATGGTTAACCTCATTCTTCATAAACCCATCCGCTGACACGTCAACTCCCAAATATCTGAAAACATTCACTTCCATAATCCCTCTCTCCAATGTGATATATATTTTTCTTTATCTAAATCGTTTAATTCCCTCATCACCTTACTCTTAACTATGATCAGCTTCAACTTTCTACCTTTACGTAGTATATATATATATATATATATATATATATATATATATATATATATATATATATATATATATATATATAATGTACTGTGTGTGTGTGTGTGTGTGTGTGTGTGTGTGTGTGTGTGTGTGTATGTGTGTGTGTCAATATATCACCTACTGACAAACACTGTCATGTACATTGGTGTCTATTGACAAGCACTGTAATAGACCAGTATTAGCGACCAGTGAATAGGCAGGGCCAGGAGCTATGAATCGACCCCTGCAACCACAACTATGTGAGTACAACTAGGTGAGTACAACTAGGTGAGTACAACTAGGTTAGTACAGTGGTGTCTATTAACAAACACTGTCGTAGACAGTGGTGTCTATTAACAAACATTGTCGTAGACAGTGGTGTCTACTAACAAACACTGTCGTAGACAGTGGTGTCTACTAACAAACACTGTCGTAGACAGTGGTGTCTACTAACAAACACTGTCGTAGACAGTGGTGTCTACTAACAAACACTGTCGTAGACAGTGGTGTCTACTAACAAACACTGTCGTAGACAGTGGTGTCTACTAACAAACACTGTCGTAGACAGTGGTGTCTACTAACAAACACTGTCGTAGACAGTGGTGTCTACTAACAAACACTGTCGTAGACAGTGGTGTCTACTCACTAGCATGACAGCTATGAGTAATATCGCAGGGAAGAGAAGGCGAGATGTAAATTTGGATGGGCAATGCCGATCCAAGACCAGGCAACATGCTCACATGCTGCAACAAGGACGAGTCTTGCAAGACCAGGCAACATGCTCACATGCTGCAACAAGGACGAGTCTTGCAAGACCAGGCAACATGCTCACATGCTGCAACAAGGACGAGTCTTGCAAGACCAGGACCCATGCTCACATGCTGCAACAAGGACGAGTCTTGCAAGACCAGGCAACATGCTCACATGCTGCAACAAGGACGAGTCTTGCAAGACCAGGACCCATGCTCACATGCTGCAACAAGGACGAGTCTTGCAAGACCAGGCAACATGCTCACATGCTGCAACAAGTACGAGTCTTGCAAGACCAGGCAACATGCTCACATGCTGCAACAAGGACGAGTCTTGCAAGACCAGGCAACATGCTCACATGCTGCAACAAGGACGAATCTTGCAAGACCAGGCACCATGCGCACATGCTGCAACAAGGACGAGTCTTGCAAGACCAGGCAACATTCTCACATGCTGCAACAAGGACGAGTCTTGCAAGACCAGGCAACATGCTCACATGCTGCAACAAGGACGAGTCTTGCAAGACCAGTCAACATGCTCACATGATGTAACAAGGACGAGTCTTGCAAGACCAGGCAACATTCTCACATGCTGCAACAAGGACGAGTCTTGCAAGACCAGGCAACATGCTCACATGCTGCAACAAGGACGAGTCTTTCAGGACTTGGAGTTTACCTGGCCTCATGGTGGATCAGTGTTTGATCAACCAGGCTGTTACTGGCAGGCCGCACGCAAACTGACGTACGAAACACAGCCCGTTTGGTCAGGTACTGACCTTAGGTGCTTGTCCAGTGCCTTCTTGAAGACAGCCAGGGGTCTATTGGTAATCCTCCTCATGTATGCTGTGAGGCAGTTGAACAGTCTTGGGCCCCGAACACAAATTGTGTTGCCTCTCAATGTACTCGTGGCGCCCCTGCTTTTCATTGGGAAAATGTTGCATCTCCTGGCGAGTGTGTTACTTTCATAGGGAGTGATTTTCGTGTGCAGGTTTAGTACCAATCCCTCCAGGACCTTCCAAGTGTATATTATCATGTATCTCTCTCGCCTGCGTTCCAGGGAATACAGATCAAGGACCTTCAACCGTTAACAGTAATATAGGACAAGGCAACATGCTGCATCAAGGACGAGTCTTGCAGGACCAGGCAACAAGCTGCATCAAGGACGAGTGTTGCAGGACCAGGCAACATGCTGCATCAAGGATGAGTCTTGCAGGACCAGGCAACATGCTTCATCAAGGATGAGTCTTGCAGGACCAGGCAACATGCTGCATCAAGGATGAGTCTTGCAGGACCAGGCAACATACTGCATCAAGGAGGAGTTTTGCAGGACCAGGCAACATGCTGCATCAAGAAGGAGTCTTGCAGGACCAGGCAACATGCTGCATCAAGGAGGAGTCTTGCAGGACCAGGCAACATGCTGCATCAAGGAGGAGTCTTGCAGGACCAGGCAACATGCTGCATCAAGGACGAGTCTTGCAGGACCAGGCAACAAGCTGCATCAAGGACGAGTCTTGCAGGACCAGGCATCATGCTGCATCAAGAATGAGTCTTGCAGGACCAGGCAACATGCTGCATCAAGGATGAGTCTTGCAGGACCAGGCAACATGCTCACGAGTTGACAGTGTTTTAGTATAAACCCAAAAATAAAATTTCCTAAGATTTTCTCTCCTTCCTAAAGTTTACTGCCTCACCACCGAGGCCCGGTGCTGCCTGCACCCACGACACTGTTGCTGGGAGATGAGAGAATGGTGCTGCCTGCACCCACGACATTGTTGCTGGGAGATGAGAGAATGGTGCTGCCTGTACCCACGACATTGTTGCTGGGAGATGAAAGCATGGTGCTGCCTGCACCCACGACACTGTTGCTGGGAGATGAAAGCATGGTGCTGCCTGCACCCACGGCACTGTTGCTGGGAGATGAAAGCCTGGTGCTGCCTGCACCCACGACACTGTTGCTGGGAGATGAAAGCATGGTGCTGCCTGCACCCACGACACTGTTGCTGGGAGAGAAAGCATGGTGCTGCCTGCACCCATGACACTGTTGCTGGGAAAGAAAGCCTGGGGCTGCCTGCACCCACGACACTGTTGCTGGGAGAGGAAAGCATGGTGCTGCCTGCACCCACGACACTGTTGCTGGGAGAGGAAAGCATGGTGCTGCCTGCACCCACGACACTGTTGCTGGGAGAGGAAAGCATGGTGCTGCCTGCACCCACGTCACTGTTGCTGGGAGAGGAAAGCATGGTGCTGCCTGCACCCACGACACTGTTGCTGGGAGAGGAAAGCCTGGTGCTGCCTGCACCCACGTCACTGTTGCTGGGATAGGAAAGCATGGTGCTGCCTGCACCCACGACACTGTTGCTGGGAGAGGAAAGCATGGTGCTGCCTGCACCCACGACACTTGCTGGGAGATGAAAGCATGGTGCTGCCTGCACCCACGACACTGTTGCTGGGAGAGGAAAGCATGGTGCTGCCTGCACCCACGACACTGTTGCTGGGAGAGGAAAGCATGGTGCTGCCTGCACCCACGTCACTGTTGCTGGGAGAGGAAAGCATGGTGCTGCCTGCACCCACGACACTTGCTGGGAGATGAAAGCATGGTGCTGCCTGCACCCACGACACTGTTGCTGGGAGGAAAGCATGGTGCTGCCTGCACCACGCACTGTTGCTGGGAGAGGAAAGCATGGTGCTGCCTGCACCCACGACACTGTTGCTGGGAGAGAAAGCATGGTGCTGCCTGCACCCACGACACTGTTGCTGGGATGGAAAGCATGGTGCTGCCTGCACCCACGACACTGTTGCTGGGAGAGGAAAGATGGTGCTGCCTGCACCCACGTCACTGTTGCTGGGAGAGAAACATGGTGCTGCCTGCACCCACGACACTGTTGCTGGGAGAGGAAAGCTGGTGCTGCCTGCACCCACGTCACTGTTGCTGGGATAGGAAACATGGTGCTGCCTGCACCCACGACACTGTTGCTGGGAGAGGAAAGCCTGGTGCTGCCTGCACCCACGTCACTGTTGCTGGGATAAGAAATATGGTGCTGCCTGCATCCACAGCACTGTTGCTGGGAGATGAAAGCATGGTGCTGCCTGCACCCACGACACTTGCTGGGAGATGAAAGCATGGTGCTGCCTGCACCCACGCACTGTTGCTGGGATAGAAAATGGTGCTGCCTGCATCCAGCACTGTTGCTGGGAGATGAAAGCATGGTGCTGCCTGCACCTCCGACACTTGCTGGGAGATGAGCATGGTGCTCCTGCACCCACACACTCTCCTGAGCACCATCCCTCTCCTGCACCTCCTCACCCAGCACCTGTCTAGAACTCCTCCTCCCTGCACCTTCTATGCACTGGCACCTTCCTCATCAGCACCTCCCTCACCCAGCACCTCCCTCACTTAGCACCTCCCCTCTCCTAGCACCTCCCTCACCCAGCACCTCCATCACTCCTAGCACCTTCCCTCACCTAGCACCTCCTCACTAGCACCTCCCTTCACCCAGCACCTCCCTTCACTTACCACCTCCCTTCACCCAGCACCTCCCCTCACCTAGCATGTCCCCCCTCAACCAGCACTTCCCCTCACTCAACACCTACCTCATTTAACACCTCCCTCACCTAGCACTTCCTCCTACCCTACTCCTCCCCTCACACAGAACCTCCCCTCACCTGGCACCTCCCCTCACCCATCACCTCCCGTTACCCAGCACCTACTCTCACCCAGCACCTCCCTTAACTCAGCACCTCCCTTCACTTAAAACCTCCCCTCACCCAGCACCTCCCCTTACCCAGCACCTCCTCTCACCCAGCACCTCCCTTCACTTAGCACCTCCCGTCACTTACCACCTCCCTCACCCAGCACCTCCCCTTACCTTGCACCTCCCTTCGCCAGTCTCTTCTCACAGCACCTCCTCACCCAGCATCTCCCCATCACTCAACATCTTCCCTCACCCAGCACCTCTCTCTCACCTAGTACCTCGCCCTCACCCAACACCTCCCCCTCACCCAGCATTTCCTTCACCCAGGAGCTCCCCTCACCTAGCACCTCCTCTCACCAAGCACTTTCCCTCACCCAGCATGTCCCCTCACCTAGCACTCCCCTCACCCAGCACCTCCTCTCAATCAGCACCTCCCCTCATCCAGTACCTTCCCTCACACAGCACCTCTCACATAACACCTCCCTCTCACCCAGCACCTCCCAACACCCAGCACGTCCCTCACCCAGCACCATCCCTCTCCCTGCACCTCCCCTCGGAGAGTTTGGTTAGGCCTGTCTGCCTTCCCTCGCCCACCTGTTACCATGGTTACCATCGACTCCCCTCGACCTCTTCCACATTATTGGGTGTTTATTTTCCCACTTTCCCCTCAGATGCCACACGTGTTGCCCTCAGCTGCCTTTTGAGGGGTTTATGGGTCGTCAGGTGCTGGATGGTGGTGAGTGGGGTCTGAGTGGTGTTGAGGTGGATCTGAGTAGTGGTGAGTGGAATCTGAGTGGCGGTGAGTTGGGTTTGAGTGGTGGTGAGTGAGATCTGAGTAGTGGTGAGTGGGATCTGAATTTTGGTGAGTGGGGTCTGAGTGGTAGTGAGATCTGAATGGTGGTGAGTGGGATTTGAATGGTGGTGAGTCGGGTTTGAGTGGTGGTGAGTGGGGTCTGATTGGTGGTGAGTGTGATCTGATAGTGGTGAATGAGTTCTGATTAGTTGTAATTGAGATCTGAGTGGTGGTGAGTGGGATCTGAGTGGTAGTGAGTGAGATCTGAGTGGTGGTGAGTGGGGTCTGAGTGATGGTGAGTGGGGTCTGATTGGTGGTGAGTTTGATCTGACTGGTAGTGAATAGGATCTGAGTGGTATTGAGTGGAGATTGAGTGGTAGTGAGTGGGTTTGAGTGGTGGTTAGTGGGTTCTGAGTGGTGGTGAGTAGGGTATGAGTGGTGGTGAGATCTGAATGGTGGTGAGTGGGGTCTGAGTGGTGGTGAGCATAATCTGAGTGGGGGAAGTGGGATCTGAATGGCGGTGAGTAAGGTTTGAGTGGTAGTGAGTGGGATTTGAGTGGTAGTGAGTGGGGTCTGAGTGACGGTGAGTGGGGTCTGAGTGACGGTAAGTGGGGTCTGAGTGATGGTGAGTATGGTTTTATTGGTAGTGAGTGGGATCTGAGTGGAAATGAATGGGGTCTAAGTGGTCTGAGTGGTGGTGAGTGGGGTGTGAGCGGTGGTGAGTGGGGTCTGAGTGGTAGTGATTGGGGTGTGAGTGGTGGTTAGTAGGTTCTGAGTGGTAGTGAGTGGGGTCTAAGTAGTGGTGAGTGGGATATAAGTGGCAGTGAGTGGGATCTGAGTGGTAGTAAGTGAGATCTAATTGTAGTGAGTGGGGTCTGATTGGTAGTGAGTAGTGTCTGAGTGGTACTGAGTGGAATCTGAGCGGTGGTGAGTGGGATCTGAGTGATGGTGAGTGGTGAGTGGGATCTGAGTGGTGGTTCAGCTGGTAGTGAGGTAAACCTCGAGTGTTTACAATCAGGTTTCCCTCAAGTGGAACTTGAAGATGTCGCCAGATTTTTCATTCTACAACTTATCGTTTTTGTTTGTCTCGGCTCCAGAATGTCTAATGTGATCGACTTGAAATGTTGAAGGCTGGTGCGGGGTAACTAGCGCATAAGCTTATTAACAACTTGCACCTGCATGCGCTCTGTGCGCTAAGTTATTATGGCATGGCCAACATGCAGGAGAGGCTGTGATAACTTGGAAAATCCTCAGGAGTCAAACATTTACAAAAATGGGACAAGAAATTTGACGAGGTCGGATAATATTGTTGCAACAGAGTTCAACATTTTATGTGTAAAATAATGTGATTTTTTTTATTTTCCTTAAATCATGCTAAACTAATTTCAGTTAATGGCTGAAGCATCTTACGTTCGGGACAACACACATTAAGTTTAATATGTTGTAAAATCTTTTGACTCCGCGCCATAACTTTAGAATGACTCATCTGATCGGCTTCATATTTTCACTACTGGTGTGTGTTACTGAGCGTAATATTAATGCTTCCATTGACTACACAATTTTATATATACTCAGTAACTAAAGAATGTTTCTTCTGATCGGCTTCAAACTATTACTGACGATTCATGCTGAAGAATAACTCATGAGTTTAGTCCCAGTTGGTAAAAATCTAAAATTTTACTGAAATAGTTAAAAAAAGAGAGACTTTGGACTCAGGTCAATTACTGGAGAATGCTTCTTTTGATCGGATTCAAACTCTAAACTCTGGTGTATCTTAATTACAAGTATTTACTGGAGAATGCTTCTTTTGATCGGCTTCAAACTCTAAACTCTGGTGTATCTTAATTACAAGTATTTTATACCAATTTTAATATATTTATATAGATTTTTTTAAGTTATTCCTTTCTCTTAAAATACATAATGGAAATCAAATATTTTTTCTTACAGAATTGTAGAGAATTTGAAAAAAAATGTAAAAAGGAAAACGGAAAAAAATTGCATTTTTTTGTTTTTGATTTTTAAATTTTAACGAGAATAAATTTTCCAGTTTCCACATTCTCAGCAAATATTTCCTTTTCTTCTCCCAAAATTTTCATTTCTAACTGAAGACCGTCTTATTTAATAGGTTTGAAATTTTATAGGCTGGTGTGCAGCCTCTTGGGCAAGACCCACCTGACTCTGCAGCCTCCCTCACCTCTCAACACCTGACTCTGCAGCCTCCCTCACCTCTCAACACCTGACTCTGTAGCCTCCCTCACCTCTCAACACCTGACTCTGTAGCCTCCCTCACCTCTCAACACCTGACTCTGCAGCCTCCCTCACCTCTCAACACCTGACTCTGCAGCCTCCCTCACCTCTCAACACCTGACTCTGCAGCCTCCCTCACCTCTCAACACCTGACTCTGTAGCCTCCCTCACCTCTCAACACCTGACTCTGTAGCCTCCCTCACCTCTCAACACCTGACTCTGCAGCCTACCTCACCTCTCAACACCTGACTCTGTAGCCTCCCTCACCTCTCAACACCTGACTCTGCAGCCTCCCTCACCTCTCAACACCTGACTCTGTAGCCTCCCTCACCTCTCAACACCTGACTCTGCAGCCTCCCTCACCTCTCAACACCTGACTCTGCAGCCTACCTCACCTCTCAACACCTGACTCTGCAGTCTCCCTCACCTCTCAACACCTGACTCTGCAGCCTCCCTCACCTCTCAACACCTGACTCTGCAGTCTCCCTCACCTCTCAACACCTGACTCTGCAGTCTCCCTCACCTCTCAACACCTGACTCTGCAGCCTACCTCACCTCTCAACACCTGACTCTGCAGCTTACCTCACCTCTCAACACCTGACTCTGCAGCCTCCCTCACCTCTCAACACCTGACTCTGCAGCCTCCCTCACCTCTCAACACCTGACTCTGCAGCCTCCCTCACCTCTTAATAATCTTACGCACCACACTACCAATTTCACTTTCTGCAAGATAACTGGAGAAAGCCTCTCTCGATCGGCGTCAAACTTACAAGGTGAGTTTGTCTCACTGCGAGGGAGATGTGTTGTTTCAGTGAGCGCTGTAGCCTCGGCTTTATTATCTGTATTGTACGAAAACAAATCTGAAATATCATTCTTTCTCGGCTGGACGATTGAGAATTTCAACCATCAAACTGAACACTAGTAAATCGGCTCTGTACTGTTCTGTCTAGTGTACCATGCGATCCCATCTACTGTACCGTGTAATCCCATCTACTGTACCTTGTGATCCCATCTACTGTACCATCTGATCCCATCTACTGTACCGTGTGAGCCCATCTACTGTACCATGTGATCCCATCTACTGTACCGTGTGATCCCATCTACTGTACCGTATGGTCCCATCTACTGTACCTTGTGATCCCATCTACTGTACCGTATGGTGCCATCTACTGTACCGTGTGATCCCATCTACTGTACCTTGTGATCCCATCTTTCCTGTGGTATCCCTCAGGGAATATTACAATAGTTATCTCTGCTGTGGGTATTGTAGCTCATTTTGTTTCTGTGTTTATCTGACACGTGTGTGTGTGTGTACTCACCTAATTGTGGTTGCAGGGGTCGAGACTCAGCTCCTGGCCCCGCCTCTGCACTGCCCGCTACTGGGTATCTGCTCTCCCTGCTCCATGAGCTTTATCATACCTCGTCTTAAAACCGTGTATGGCTCCTGCCTCCACTACGTCTTTCTCTAGACTATTCCACTTCCTGACCACTCCGTGGCTGAAGAAATGCTTCCCAACATCCCCCCGACTCATCTGAGTCCTCAGCTTCCAGTTGCGTCCCCCCGTTTCCGTGTTCCCTCTCTGGAACATCCTGTCACCGTCCACCTCGTCGATTCCCTGCAGCATCCTGTATGTCGCTATCATGTCTCCCCTGATCCTTCCCTCCTCCAGTGCTGCCAGTCCCACTTCCCTCAGCCTTTCTTCATAGGACAGACCCCTGAGTTGTGGAACTAACCTTGTCGCAAACCCCTGCACTCTCTCTAGTTTCTTTACGTGCTTGACCAGGTGTGGGTTCCAGACTGGTGCTGCATATTCTAGTATGGGCCTGACGTACACGGTGTACAGTGTCTTGAACGATTCCTTGTTAAGGTAACGGAACGCTAATCTTAGGTTTGCCAGTCGCCCATATGCTGCCGCAGTTATCTGGTTGATGTGTGCCTCCGGAGACGTGCTTGGTGTTATACTCACCCCAAGGTCTTTCTCCTTTTCCGATGTCTGCAGCCTTTGTCCGCCTAGCCTGTACTCCGTCAGCGGTCCTCTCTGCCCTTCTCCGATCTTCATGACCTCGCACTTGGCGGGATTGAATTCGAGAAGCCATTTGCTAGACCAGATGTCAAGCTTGTCCAGGTCTGTTTGAAGTCCTGCTTGGTCCTCTTCCGATGTGATTCTCCTCATTAATTTCACATCATCTGCGAACAGAGACACTTCCGAGTCTATCCCATCTGTCATGTCGTTTACATATACCAAGAATAACACTGGTCCTAGGACTGACCCCTGCGGTACGCCGCTCTTTACAGGTGCCCACTGTGACACCCCATCACGCACCACGACCCGTTGCTGCCTACCTGCGAGACATTCCCTGATCCATCCCAGTGCCCCTCCCGTCATACGTGCTTGTTCTTCCAACTTCTTTGTGTGTGTGTGTGTGTGCGTGTGTGCGTGCGTGTGTGTGTGTGTGTGTGTGTGTGTGCGTGTGTGTGTGTGTGCGTGTGTGTGTGTGTGCGTGTGTGTGTGTGCGTGTGTGTGTGTGTGTTAGTTACCATTTTGTCATAGGCACATGTCGATTAGACACTAGGCCTGTTGTATGTGTGTGTGTGTGTGTAAGAAAAACACTTCGAAATGTTTCCGCCCCGCCGGGAATTGAACCCGGGCCCTCCGTGCGTGAAGCGAGAGTTTTAGCCACCAGGCCACCTATTTGCGGTTGCAGGGGTCGAGTCATAGCTCCTGGCCCCGCCTCTTCACTGATTGCTACTAGGTCCTCTCTCTCCCTGCTTCATGAGCTTTATCAAACCTCGTCTTAAAACTATGTATGATTGCTGCCTCCACTACGTCACTTTCTAGGCTATTCCCCTTCCTGACAACTCTATGACTGAAGAAATACTTCCTAACATCTATTTAACTCATAGAAGTCTTCAACTTCCAATTGTGACCCCTTGTTTCTGTGTCCCTTCTCTGGAACATCTTGTCTCTGTCAACCTTATCTATTCCTCCCAGTATTTTATATGTCGTTATCATGTCTCCCCTAACCCTCCTGTCCTCTAGTGTCGTCAGGCCGATTTCCCTTAACCTTCTTCGTAGGACAATCCCGTTAGCTCTGGGACTAGTCTTGTTGCAAACCTTTGCACTTTCTCTAGTTTCTTGACGTGCTTAACCAGGTGTGGGTTCCAAACTGGTGCTGCATACTCCAGTATGGGCCTGACGTGTATGGTGTACAGAGTCTTGAACGATTCCTTAGTGAGGTATTGGAACGCTATTCTTAG
>WNWK01015860.1:0-22500 GCA_009830355.1 Cherax destructor | reverse complement strand
ATCAATGTTCATCTCTGCGTTCATCACCGTTTTCATCACTGTGTTACAGTGTGTGTGTGTCACAGTGTCTTACAGTGTGTGTCACAGTGTCCTACAGTGTGTGTCACAGTGTCTTACAGTGTGTGTCACAGTGTCTTACAGTGTGTGTCACAGTGTCTTACAGTGTGTGTCACAGTGTCTTACAGTGTGTGTCACAGTGTCTTACAGTGTGTGTCACAGTGTCTTACAGTGTGTGTCACAGTGTCTTACAGTATGTGTCACAGTGTCTTACAGTGTGTGTCACAGTGTCCTACAGTGTGTGTCACAGTGTCTTACAGTGTGTGTCACAGTGTCTTACAGTATGTGTCACAGTGTCTTACAGTGTGTGTCACAGTGTCTTACAGTGTGTGTCACAGTGTCTTACAGTGTGTGTCACAGTGTCTTACAGTGTGTGTCACAGTGTTTACAATATGTGTTACAGTGTGTGTCATTGTGCATCACAGTGTATTATGTAAAGTGTATGTCAAAGTGTATTACAGTGTGTGTCACAGTGTGTGTCATAGTGTATGTTACAGTGCGTCTCACAATGTGTGTTACAGTGTGTTACACTGTGTATCACAATATGCCACAGTGTCACAGTGTGTGTCACAGTGTGTTGTACAGTGTGTATCACAGTGTGAGTCATAGGGTGTGGTACAGTGTGTGTCAGCGTGTGTGTCATAGTGTATGTTACAGTGTGTGTTACAGTGTGTGTTACAATGTGTTTTACAGTAATACAATGTATGTTACAAAGTGTGTTACCAATTTCTGAAATATTTTGTTGATGTGACTAAACTTGATTGTTTTATCTTTGCCTTCCTGGTTTATTAGGTTTGAAAGCTATCTACTACATGAGGGTCATGGAGGCTGTATGACACCTTTACACACTCAGTCAGTAATACTAAATTTAATACCTGAAGTAGGTATATATATATAAATATATATATATATATATATATATATATATATATATATATATATATATATATATATAAATATATATATATATATATATATATATATATATATATATATATATATATATATATATATATATAATATATATATATATATTATAGGCTTGAAGAACCTCACATTATAAACAGAATATAACTTGTAAGCCACTTCTAATGAATTAATTTTAATATAATTATAATATAACTCACAACACTATAACTTCCTCACATTTGTTGCTGTTGCTGCTGTTGTTGCTGCTGTTGTTGCTGCTGTTGGTGGTGCTGCTGCTGCTGCTGTGATTGCTACTGCTGCTTCTACTGTTCCTACTGCTACTGCTGCTTCTACTGTTCCTACTACTGCTACTGCTGCTTCTACTGTTCCTACTGCTACTGCTGCTTCTACTGTTACTACTGCTACTGCTGCTTCTACTGTTCCTACTGCTGCTGCTGCTTCTACTGTTACTACTGCTACTGCTGCTTCTACTGTTACTACTGCTACTGCTGCTTCTACTGTTCCTACTGCTGCTGCTGCTTCTACTGTTCCTACTACTGCTACTGTTGCTTATACTGTCCTACTGCTACTGCTGCTTCTACTGTTACTACTGCTACTGCTGCTTCTACTGTTCCTACTGCTACTGCTGCTTCTACTGTTCCTACTGCTGCTGCTGCTTCTACTGTTCCTACTGCTACTGCTGCTTCTACTGTTACTACTGCTACTGCTGCTTCTACTGTTCCTACTGCTACTGCTGCTTCTACTGTTCCTACTGCTACTGCTGCTTCTACTGTTCCTACTGCTACTGCTGCTTCTACTGTTCCTACTGCTACTGCTGCTTCTACTGTTACTACTGCTACTGCTGCTTCTACTGTTCCTACTGCTGCTTCTGCTTCTACTGTTCCTACTGCTACTGCTGCTTCTACTGTTCCTACTGCTGCTTCTGCTTCTACTGTTCCTACTGCTACTGCTGCTTCTACTGTTCCTACTACTGCTGCTGCTACTTCTACTGTTCCTACTACTGCTGCTGCTACTGTTCCTACTGCTGCTTCTGCTTCTACTGTTCCTACTGCTGCTTCTGCTTCTACTGTTCCTACTGCTGCTTCTGCTTCTACTGTTCCTACTGCTGCTTCTGCTTCTACTGTTCCTACTGCTGCTGCTGCTTCTACTGTTCCTACTACTGCTGCTGCTACTTCTACTGTTCCTACTACTGCTGCTGCTACTTCTACTGTTCCTACTGCTACCGCTGCTTCTACTGTTCTTACTGCTGCTGCTACTGTTCCTCCTGCTACTGCTGCTTCTACTGTTCCTACTACTGCTGCTTCTACTGTTCCTACTGCTGCTGCTGCTTCTACTGTTTCTACTGCTACCGCTGCTTCTACTGTTCCTACTGCTGTTGCTGCTGCTACTGTTCCTACTGCTACTGCTGCTTCTACTGTTCCTACTACTGCTGCTGTTGCTTCTACTGTTCCTTCTGCTGCTGTTGCTTCTACTGTTCCTTCTGCTACTGCTGCTGCTACTGTTCCTACTGCTGCTGCTACTGTTCCTACTGCTGCTGCTACTGTTCCTACTGCTGCTGCTACTGTTCCTACTGCTGCTGCCGTTGTTGCTGCTGGTGCTGCTATTTTTGTTGCTGCTAATGTTGTTGTTTTTACTGTTGCTGCTATTATTGTTGCTGATGCTGTTGTTGTTGTTGTTGTTGTTATGGATAAAGTTGACCCAATAAACTCATTTAATAATTCTCATTTCTTCTTTCATTTCATGTTTTATTTTTTGAGATTAGTAATGAAATGCATTGAACTGGACTGCTCTTAGATGTTTTTATTTTCTCTGTCGTACGCACACACATATATGGAGTAGGGAGAGAGAGGACCTAGTAGCAATCAGTG
The DNA here is from genome assembly GCA_009830355.1 of Cherax destructor. Taxonomy (NCBI): domain Eukaryota; kingdom Metazoa; phylum Arthropoda; class Malacostraca; order Decapoda; family Parastacidae; genus Cherax; species Cherax destructor. The sequence continues at coordinate 19,645 of WNWK01015860.1, read as the reverse complement.
AAGAGGAGGGGCCATGAGCTATGACTCGACCCCTGCAACCACAAATAGGTGAGTATAAATAGGTGAGTACACACACACACACACACACACACACACACACACACACACACACACACACTCATACACTCATACTCACATATACACATACTCAGACAAACCTAACCTAACACATTAGATCATAAATCCCTCCCCTCCACCACACACCCATTTTTACACAAAGCTGAAAGAGCTAGAGCATCCTAACAGGATAAAAAATGGGATCTCAAAAGGGAGGACGTAAAGGCAAGGGAACTGAGGATGGTTGGTCTGAAAAGGAAGAATGGGAAGAACGGCTCAAGAATAAAATGGATCAAGAATGGAAAAAAGGATAAATGAGCTTTACAATAACATGTTAGAGAAGATATCTGCAGAGAGCAAGAAGTGGGAATCACGAGCTGTAGTAGCTGAGGCAAAGATACAAAGACTGGAGGAAGAAATGGATGTGCTGAAGGAAGATATAAAGATGAGGTCCGAAATGAGTAAGGTGACTGAAATGGGAACATTAGTAGGCAGGGAGGGCACTGAAGGAGGGGATGGAGCTAAGTCTTTAGCAGACGTACTATTAGGTCATCAGAGTGTCCAGGAGATGATAAAGGAAACAACAAAGGAGATGCTTAAATCAGATCCAGAGATATTGAGAGAAAATAAATGGGAAGAAGAGAGGGAGAGGTCAATAATTATTCATGGGCTTCAGGAGGCTGAAGGGAAGACCTATGATGAAAGAAAGCATTGGGAGGAAACAGAGATTAAGATCATCAGTGCAATACTTTTACCAGGAAGTAATCTCCCTTTCTCCTACACACCCTAACCTGAGCCTCACTATCCTCATAAAAACTCTTTACAACATTCAGTAACTTACTACCTATTCCATACACTTGCATCATTTGCCACATTGCTCCCCTATCCACTCTATCATATGCCTTTTCTAAATCCATAAATGCAATGAAAACTTCCCTACCGTTATCTAAATACTGTTCACATATATGCTTCAATGTAAACACTTGATCTACACATCCCCTACCCACTCTAAAGCCTCCTTGCTCATCTGCAATCCTACTCTCTGTCGTACCTCTAATTCTTTCAATAATAACCCTACCGTACACTTTACCTGGTATACTCAGTAAACTTATTCCCCTATAATACTTACAATCTCTTTTATAACCCTTCCCTTTATATAAAGGAACTATACATGCTCTCTGCCAATCCCTAGGTACCTTCCCCTCTTTCATACATTTATTAAACAAAAATACCAACCACTCCAACACTATATCCCCCCCTGCTTTTAACATTTCTGTCATGAGCCCGTCAGTTCCAGCTGCTTTACCCCCTTTCATTCTACGTAATGCCTCACACACCTTCCCCGCACTCACATCCTGCTCTTCTTCACTCCTAAACGATGTTATACTTCCCTGGCCAGTGCATGAAATTACCGCCTCCCGTTTTTCATCGACATCTAGAAGTTCCTCAAAATATTCCTGCCATCTACCCAATACCTCCAGCTCCCGATCTACTAAGTCCCCTACTCTGTTTTTAACTGACAAATCCATTCATTCCCTAGGCTTTCTTAACTTGTTTATCTCACTCCAAAATTTTTTCTTGTTTTCAGGAAAATTTTTTGACAGAGCTTCTCCCACTCTTACATCTGCTCTCCTTTTACACTCTCTCACCACTTTCTTCACCTTTCTTTTACTCTCCATATACTCTGCTCTTCTATTAACACTTCTGTTTTGTAAAAACCTCTGATAAGCTACCTTTTTCTCTTTTATCACACCCTTTACTTCTTCATTCCACCAGTCACTCCTCTTTCCTCCTGCACCCACCCTCCTATAACCACAAACTTCTGCCCCACATTCTAATACTGCATTTTTAAAACTATCCCAACTCTCTTCAACCCCTCCCCCCCCACTAATTATACTTGCACTAGCCCACCTTTCTGCCAATAGTTTACCTGGAGAGAGTTCCGGGGGTCAACGCCCCCGCGGCCCGGTCTGTGACCAGGCCTCATGGTGAATCAGAGCCTGATCAACCAGGCTTTTACTGCTGGCCGCACGCAGGCCGACGTACGAACCACAGCCCGGCTGGTCAGGCACTGACTTTAGGTGCCTGTCCAGTGCCTGCTTGGAGACAGCCAGGGGTCTATTGGTAATCCCCCTTAAGTACGCTGGGAGGCAGTTGAACAGTCTTGGGCCCCTGACACTTATTGTGCTGTCTCTCAACGTGCTAGTGGCACCCCTGCTTTTCATTGGGGGGATGTTGCATCGTCTACCGAGTCTTTTGCTTTCGTAGGGAGTGACTCTCTTGTGCAAGTTTGGTACTAATCCCTCTAGAATTTTCCAAGTGTATATAATAATGTATCTCTCTCGTCTGCGTTCTAGGGAGTACAGGTTTAGGAACTTCAAGTGTTCCCAGTAATTGAGGTGGTTTATCGCAGTTATGCGTGCCGTGAAGGTTCTCTGCACATTTTCTAGTTCAGCAATTTCACCTGCCTTGAAAGGTGCAGTTAGTGTGCAGCAATATTCCAGCCTAGATAGAACAAGCGACCTGAAAAGTGTCATCATGGGCTTGTCATCCCTGGTTTTGAAGGTTCTCATTATCCATTCTGTCATTTTTCTAGCAGATGCGATTGATAGAATGTTATGGTCCTTGAAGGTGAGATCCTCTGACATGATCACTCTCAGGTCTTTGACATTAGTTTTTCGCTCTATTGTGTGGTTGGAGTTTGTTTTATACTCCGATGAAATTTTAATTTCCTCACGTTTTCCATATTGGAGTAATTGAAATTTCTCATCATTGAACTTCATATTGTTTTCTGCAGCCCATTTAAAGATTTGGTTGATGTCTGCTTGGAGTCTTGCAGTGTCTTCAATGGTGAACACTGTCATGCAGATTGGGGTGTCATCAGCAAAGGAAGACACGGCACTGTGGCTTATATCCCTGTCTATGTCCGATATGAGGATGAGGAACAGGATGGGAGCGAGTACTGTGCCTTGTGGAACAGAGCTTTTCACCGTAGCCGCCTCAGACTTTACTCTGTTGACTACTACTCTTTGTGTTCTATTTGTTAGAAAATTATAGATCCATCTGCCAACTTTTCCTGTTATTCCTTTATCACGCATTTTGTGTGCAATTACACCATGGTCACACTTGTCAAAGGCTTTTGCAAAGTCTGTGTATATAACATCTGCATTCTGTTTGTCTTCTAGAGCATCCAGGACCTTGTCATAGTTGTCCAGTAGTTGGGACAGACAGGAGCGACCTGCTCTAAACCCATGCTGCCCTGGGTTGTGTAATTGATGTCACCATCTGGAAAAGACCCGGGCCGGACGTACTGGCGAACCTACAAGAAGAAGGGTATCGAGGTGAGTGACAATCTTGCTTCTTAGAACCCTTTCAAAGATTTTTATTATATGGGACGTTAGCGCTATTGGTCTGTAGTTCTTTGCTATTGCTTTACTGCCGCCTTTGTGGAGCGGGGCTATGTCTGTTGTTTTTAGTAGCTGCTGGACGATCCCAGTGTCCATGCTCCCTCTCCATAGGATGTTAAAAGCACGTGATAGGGGCTTATTGCAGTTCTTGATGAACACGGAGTTCCATGAGTCAGGGCCTGGAGCGGAGTGCATGGGCATGTTATTTATCGCCTCTTCGAAGTCATTTGGCGTCAGGATAATGTCAGATAGGTTTGCGTCCATCAAGTTCTGTGGCACTCTCATAAAAAATTCATTTAGGTCTTTGACGCTCAGTCTGGTTAGCGGCTCGCTAAAAAACTGAGTCATACTGGGACTTTAGTAGCTCACTCATTTCCTTGCTGTCATCTGTGAAGGACCCCTTTTATACATATACATACACACACACACACACACACACACACACACATATATATATATATATATATATATATATATATATATATATATATATATATATATTATATTTATGACCGCTAGCGCCTCAGTCACGCACGTCTGGTCTATATTATATTAACAATAATAATAATAATAATAATAATAATAATAATAATAATAATAATAATAATAACAATAACAATAATAATAATAATAATAATAATAATAATAATAATAATAATAATAATAATAATAATAATAATAATAATAATAACGTTTAGAAGGAGATGAGATTAAAAATAATTCCTTTGTTCCATTCTCGTCGTTTATTTCAGTCATTAATAACATACTTATATGTAATAAAACATGTGTTCAATTTTTCACCCAGGAGTTTATGTCATGTTGGTTTATGTAGGGTTATAAACCCGTAATATTTCTTAAACCTTGTGTGTGTAAATCGTGACCCCAGCTCTCTCTCTCTCTCTCTCTCTCTCTCTCTTCCCAGCCAATTATTGTTATTCTCTCTTGGTTCTCATTCATCCTCCTCCTCTCACACTTTCCCTTCATCAAGCCCTTGTTTTGCCAGAGCCTTCCGTGCTGCCTCAGGGTTGAGTCGCCGCCCTGCCTCTGCAGGTTTGTTATGAACACTGTCTAGTGTGGGAGGAACAGGGAGATAATTTAACGAGTGTGCGTGTGTATGAACAAGCATCGGTATGAACAAGTATGTGTATGAGCGCATTTGAACAATCGTCGGTGTGAACAAGCGTGTATATTGAACGAGCATGAGTGCGCGTGTGAACAACCGTGTGCATGAACAAAGGAGTGTCTATGAACAAGCTAGTATACAAACACGTGAGTATTCGAGACAAAGAAGACTGAACAAGCGTGTGTATGAACAAGTGTGTTGATGAACACAAGATAAACGTCGGATGACTGAACACAACAACGTTGTGTTCTAACTGAACAACGTTGTGTTCAGTTAGGTATACGTGAACACAACGTAACTAGCACTGACTGCCAAGTTCTGTTCAGCTCTGACTTATACACAACAACAGAAGTATCTGTTCAATCAAATTGTTCAATCAAACTTTATTACATCAGTTCAAAAGTTTAATAATACTTTTTATAAGTTTAAAAGTATATGTGGAAACTTGAAATATTTAAAGAAAACGAGAGTTAGTAAATTCAGAGACAATGGTATACTATGAAAGTCTTGTATTGTTCCAAGGTCTGTATTTGTGTTGTTCCAGGGTTTGTATTTGTGTTGTTCCAGATCTGTATTTGTGTTGTTCCAGATCTGTATTTGTGTTGTTCCAGGGTCTGTATTTGTGTTGTTCTAGGTCTGTATTTGTGTTGTTCCAGGGTCTGTATTTGTGTTGTTCCAGGGTCTGTATTTATCTTTTTCCAGGGTCTGTATTTATCTTGTTCCAGGGTCTGCATTGGTCTTGTTCTAGGTCTGTATTTGTGTTGTTCCAGGGTCTGTATTTGTGTTGTTCCAGGGTCTGTATTTATCTTTTTCCAGGGTCTGTATTTATCTTGTTCCATGGTCTGCATTGGTCTTGTTCCAGGGTCTGTATTTGTGTTGTTACAGGGTTTGTATTTGTGTTGTTCCAGGGTCTGTGTTTGTGTTGTTCCAGGGTCTGTATTTGTGTTGTTCCAGGGTCTGTATTTGTGTTCTTCTAGGTCTGTATTTGTCTTGTTCCATGGTCTGTATTTGTGTTGTTCAAGCGTCTGTATTTGTCTTGTTCCATTGTCTGTATTTGTGTTGTTCTAGGTCTATATTTGTGTTGTTCCAGGGTCTGTATTTGTGTTGTTCCAGGGTCTGAATTTGTCTTGTTAAAGGGTCTGTATTTATCTTGTTCCAGGGTCTGTATTTGTCTTGTTCCAGGGTCTGTATTGGTGCTGTTCAAGGGTCTGTATTTGTTTTGTTCCAGGGTCTGTATTTGTGCTGTTCCAGGGTCTGTATTTGTCTTGTTTCAGGGTCTGTATTTGTGTTGTTCCAGCGTCTGTATTTGTCTTGTTCCAGGGTCAGTATTTTTCTTGTTCCAGGGTCTGTATTGGTGCTGTTCAAGGGTCTGCATTTTTCTTGGTCCAGGGTCTGTATTTGTGCTGTTACAGGGTCTGTATTTGTCTTGTTCCAGGGTCTGTATTTGTCTTTTTCCAAGGTCTGTATTTCTTGTTCCAGGGTCTGTATTTGTGTTGTTCCAGGGTCTGTATTTGTGTTGTTCCAGGGTCTGTATTTGTCTTTTTCCAAGGTCTGTATTTGTTGTTCTAGGGTCTGTATTTATGTTGTTCCAGGGTCTGTATTTGTGTTGTTCCAGGGTCTGTATTTGTGCTGTTCCAGAGTCTGTATTTGTCTTGTTCCAGGGTCTGTATTTGTGCTGTTCCAGGGTCTGTATTTGTCTTGTTCCAGGGTCTGTAATTGTCTTATTCCAGGGGTGTGCATTTGTCTTGTTCCAGGGTCTGTATTTGTCTTGTTCCAGGGTTTGTATTTGTATTGTTCCAGGGTCTGTATTTGTCTTGTTCCAGGGTCAGTATGATATCATGTCTTGTTCCAGGGTCAGAATGATGTCGTGTGTTGTTCCAGGGTCAGAATGATATCGTGTGTTGTTCCAGGGTCAGAATGATATCGTGTAATGTTCCAGGGTCAAAATGATATCGTGTGTTGTTCCAGGGTCAGAATGATATCGTGTGTTGTTCCAGGGTCAGTATGATATCATGTGTTGTTCCAGGGCCAGTGAGATATCATGTGTTGTTCCAGGGTCAGTATGATATCATGTGTTGTTCCAGGGTCAGTATGATATCATGTGTTGTTCCAGGGTCAGTATGATATCAAGTGTTGTTCTAGGGACAGTGTGATATGATGTGTTGTTCCAGAGTCAGTGTGATATCATGTGTTGTTCCAGAGTCAATGTGATGTCATGTGCTATACCTGGGTCAGTATGATATCGTGTGTTGTTCCAGGGTCAGTATGATATCATGTGTTGTTCCAGGGTCAGTATGATATCATGTGTTGTTCCAGGGTCAGTATGATATCATGTGTTGTTCCAGGGTCAGTATGATATCATGTGTTGTTCCAGGGTCAGTATGATATCATGTGTTGTTCCAGGGTCAGTATGATATCATGTGTTGTTCCAGGGTCAGTATGATATCATGTGATGTTCCAGGGTCAGTATGATATCATGTGTTGTTCCAGGGTCAGTATGATATCATGTGTTGTTCCAGGGTCAGTATGATATCATGTGTTGTTCCAGGGTCAGTATGATATCATGTGTTGTTCCAGAATCAGTATGATATCATGTGTTGTTCCAGGGTCAGTATGATATCATGTGTTGTTCCAGAATCAGTATGATATCATGTGTTGTTCCAGGGTCAGTATGATATCATGTGATGTTCCAGGGTCAGTATGATATCATGTGTTGTTCCAGGGTCAGTATGATATCATGTGTTGTTCCAGGGTCAGTATGATATCATGTGTTGTTCCAGGGTCAGTATGATATCATGTGTTGTTCCAGGGTCAGTATGATATCATGTGTTGTTCCAGGGTCAGTATGATATCATGTGTTGTTCCAGGGTCAGTATATCATGTGTTGTTCCAGGGTCAGTATGATATCATGTGTTGTTCCAGGGTCAGTATGATATCATGTGTTGTTCCAGGGTCAGTATATCATGTGTTGTTCCAGGGTCAGTATATCATGTGTTGTTCCAGGGTCAGTATGATATCATGTGTTGTTCCAGGGTCAGTATGATATCATGTGTTGTTCCAGGGTCAGTATATCATGTGTTGTTCCATGGTCAGTATGATATCATGTGTTGTTCCAGGGTCAGTATGATATCATGTGTTGTTCCAGGGCCAGTATGATAGCATGTGTTGTTCCAGGGTCAGTATATCGTGTGTTGTTCCAGGGTCAGTATGATATTAAACTAGTTGGACACATGTCTGAAATTGATGATAATCTCTCGACCTGTACACATGATCAGTAATTATAAAGTCACGTGAGGCTGAACAAGACTGTATAAAGTCACATGAGGCTGAACAAGACTTTATATCAGATGAAGTATGTTTTAAGGCTGAGCTCTATCAAGCAGAGCTGGTAAAGACATCTTGTCAAGTAGTCTCTGATCAGCCTTACGTGACTTAATAAAGTCTTGTTAAGCTTCACAAGACTTTATAAAGTCTCGTGAAGCTTTGTGTCTTTATGTCTTACCACCAGCTGATTATGTCTGCTGATGCCGCCAGTGAGTGTACAACCTGGCGGGAGCTCTCAGCAGAGTGCTCCCTGGTGTACAAGTTGAATATGCAGCAATACAGGTCCATTACAAGAGCTATAAATGTCAGAACGAGAGTTGTACATGACGTGTCTGTGCCTGGGAGGTTTCCAACACTGCTGCAACAAACACAGTGTCGCCGATACTAACAATGTGATCAATCCATCGTGCATATTTTCAAGACAGGTTTCTCTAAATACTGGTACTAAGAATAATAATAATTTTGTAGGTTTGTTGTGTCCTCTGCTTTAGAAATTTATTGGGTTATAGTGTAATATTTTTCTCCTCCTTGCTTCACTCGTTTCGGTGTTAGTTCTTCGTGTGTGTGTTGTCTCTCCTCTTGTCTCCCTGCAGGGGATGCTGCATCTCTTCCCCTCAGCCGCTCCTCTCCTCCCAGCATCTCTGGTTGTCGTGGTTACCAGAAGAGAAGCCTGCATGCGTCCCTGCCCCCCACGCATATGATCAAGATGACGCCAGCCAGGATACCTGAGAGGGAGACATGTATTAGTAAGTGTACACACACACTCACACACACTTTAAGGACATAACAAGAGAAAGAAGGGATGACGAACCAGCAAGACTGGACCTGGTGGTTACACGGGTACACCTGACACAGGTGAAATACAGTATGAGAGCCTTCTGGGTGCCAGTGATCATGCAGTACCTGCTGGAACTAAAGCTGGAGTGAAGTATAGTGAGCTGTAAGCGTGAAAAAATCCAGATTTAAAAAGAGGAAATTTTTTAATGTAATTAATTAGGTTATTGACATGGAAGACAAGTCAGTGGATGATATGCTAGAAGGCACAGAAAAGGAAAAATGTAAGATTTGATTCTGCCGCCAAGTGGCTAGTTTATTGTGCACCCCATATCCATCCTGTCTATGATAGTGCAAGAGCATGTAGATAAGCTTAGGAACTAGCCCAAAAATGGTTATATCTGTTGCAAGCAAATTTAGGAATTTTGCTTAATATGTTTGGTATCTTATTTTCATTCATAAGATATCTTGGCATATCGCATAGGTTATATAATGTCTATCTCTATAAATACTTCAATAAATGGACAATTAAGCACATAGTGTTCCACATAGTGACCACAGGGATGGCCACATAGTGACCACGGGGATGGACACATAGTGACCACAGGGATGGCCACATAGTGACCACAGGGATGGCCACATAGTGACCACAGGGATGGCCACATACTTTGCATTTGGTTTGATCAAACTGCCAGGCGTTTTTGTAACTAAACCTAAGCTTGGCCACTTACAACATCAATCAGTCTGTTTTCACTGCAATTTGCTCCATAAACGTACGTTGACGTTATCACAGTGACTGATAGTTCTACTTAGGCTTCTAACTGCATTCCTACAGCATTCAGTTTCATTATTTATTTATTTATTATTATTGTTCCTAATGCTAGACACAGACATACCAAATTTATATTAAGTATTTCCTTTCAGGGTTCTTTGTTTGGCTAACTTATTAATTTTATCATGAAGGAATAATTTAGTGTGACGGAATCCACACAAGTTGTACATTAATTTTTTTCACGGATTTTTGGTATTTCTGGCTTCTCCCATGAGTATGTTGTTAGTCATTATGAAAGAGCCTTCAATGATGACAGAATGAGTAATAATCAGAGAGTTAAGCTCAGTGTTATGAGTTAACTTTAGTGCCATTAGGATGGCACTAAAGTAAATTTATGCAATGTACACACCCAGTTGTTAATTCTTATGCCTAACTCAACACAGTTGCTATCGTTCTTAGCTAGAGAGGTGGCAACAAGATGCAGCCCTGCTAGTAGACTCCTGCTTAGATCCATCACTGTATGGAACTTGTGATAAATTATTGCTAACAGTTAAACGAGAAATTTCTTTTCTACAGTTGCCTCTGCAAATTATTTAAGGAAATGTGAGAGAGTGGAAAAAAGTACAGGAAGAAAAGAACAGACGAGAACAGAGAAGTGAGCAAATTAGGCAAAGATGAACATGGAAGGGTGAGAGTTAGAGAATGACATAGCAGCAAAGGCCAAGTCTGAACTGAAGCTGTTTCACAGCCACATCAGAAGAAAGGCCACGGTAAAGGTCCAGGTAATTCAAGTGAGGAAGGAAGGTGGAGAACTCTCCAACAACGACGAGAAAGTCTGTGAGGTGTTTATAAAACGAGTTAAAGAAGTCTTCTCAGTAGAAACTTGGGCCATACTAGATAAGCACAAGGGGCACTCATAATTACTGGATGCCATCTACATAACAGAGTAAGTGGTAAAGAAACTTTCTGATGAACTTTGATACATAAAAGGCAATGGGGTTGAAACTGAAATTGAAATGTTTATTTCTCTATAAAGCTTACAATGTGTGGTTTACATATTATAAAATATTAATTACAAAGAAGGCCACTAGCATGCCTAGGCATTTTGGGCAGAATAATACTAATTCTTACTCTATATTGACACAAGTTATGGAGCATACTGATATTAAAGTTAGGTAACTGTAGTGATTAAATAGATTTACAAAAGTGAGGTAGTACAAAGCATATAAGAATATAACAATTTGTAAATTTAGTAATGAGAATGGTTTGACATAGTGGCACCATAGATTCCGCCAGCGGGAGCAAACGTACTGTGTAAGCTACTAGCTGTGATCTACAATAATCAATAGATAAGAGACAGTTCTCAGAAGTTTGGAAGACAACGAATTTATTCCCTGTATTTAATAATTGAGACAGATAGGAAGCATTGAACTACAGACCAATTTCTATGACACAAATATCATGCAGGCTAATGGAAAAAATTATCAAAAGGAGAGTGGTAGAACGCTTGAAGGGAAGCAGTGGCGAAAACAATCGGCATATTTTTTCTGAGATGGGAAATCTTGTTTTACCAACTTGTTGACAAACGATGACAAAGTAACAGATGTGCAGCAGGAGAAAGACGGATGAGTATTTTCTTAGACTGTATGAATGCATTTCATACATTATCCCTGAAGAGGCTGGGACAAATAACTTAAGGTGCAGGAAAGAACAACAGGGAAAATAGTCCAATTGATCAAAGAGTAGGTGAAGGAAGCAAAAAGTTATTGTCAGGAAAGAGACGTCAGAATAGAGAAAAATATTTAGCGGGGTTCTGCAGGGATCAGCATTAAGACCAGCACTGCTTCTGGGTTATGTGAATGATATTCTAGATGGGATTGCTTCAGATGTATCCCTGTTTGATGATGAGGAGAATACAAACAGATGACTGATAATGGGGTGTAGACTTGGAGGACAGAGGCTGCAGACCTCACTCAAAGAGAAAGACTTATGGTCTAGCATAGTTTCTAGCATATCACAAATGACTCACATCAACACAACAACGTCTGCAGCCAATGCTCGTCTGGTAAATCTAAGAGTAGACTTCAGGACTCCGAAGAATGAGCCATTCTGGGCCCTTGAAGCAAAATATGTCGGGCCTATCTTGGAGTATACGGCACCAGTATGGAACCCACATCTGAAGAAATCATGTTTAGAACTTGAGGAGAGTGCTGAAGTATGCAAAGTGGCTTGTTGCTGAACAAATAAATATGAGGCACGAGGAGAGGCTAACAGAATGAAATCTAACGACACTGGAGAATCAGACATGATAATAAAATGCAAAATATTCAGGTGGATTGACAGGTTGTTTGAGAGGCGAGAAACAGGTATTCTGGGGCACAGGAGGATGCCAAAGACACGGATAAGTCACACGGATGCTAGGACGTATTTCTTCAAACTCAGGGTAGAAGAAACATGAAATGATCTTGAAAAATTGGAGAAAGACGCCCATGCATAGTTTTAAGAACATGTACGATAGTGCCCACGTTACCTGGAGTGAATCTGTTAAGTGACATGTTTAGAGGTTGGGGCCACGAGCTGAGTCGAACATTGCAACCATAAATAGTCGAATACAAATAAGTAAGTACACAAAAATAAGAACAATGACTGCAGGAAGAGGTCCTCATGGGTTACTATAATCAGCGGGGTGCCACAAGTATCAGTCTTTGTCTCGATATTTCACAGAGACCCAAGAAAAAGATTACCTTGACCATGAAATATGGATAACTGGGTACATCCTTTTCAGATACGACAGAAAGAACAGGAAACAAGGAAAGGTTGAGCTGTACGTCAAAGAGTCGCTCACTGCACGGATATACTGAACAACACAAATGATGAAGTTGAAATTATAACAATAAAGATCGAGAACCAAACCTTACTCATTGTGCTTCTATATACGCCACCAGGTGCAACTTCCCAACAGTTCAAGAAACAGCTATTGAAAATTGACTACTGTCTGGAAAACCTTCCATCCCCATCCCCAAACATCTTGCTGCTTGATTTCAATCTGAGATATACGAAATGGAAGAATGTAGCAAATAATGTTGTAGCAGAAATAATCCCTGGAGGCAGCGCAGCTGAAACGCCACACACACATGAGCTGCTGAATTTCTGCAACAAACACACCTAAGTCAGCAGATATTGGAGCCAACAAGACTCCAAGAACACACTAGACCTTATTTTAACAAATAATGAGGACCTGGTAAGAAACATAATATACAAAACAACTAATTCTGATCACAATCTAATCAATGACCAGCAAAATACATACAGCTATGAGGGTGCCGTCACCAAATCCAACTTCAGCAACAAGAAAATCAACTGGGACCAGGTAAACTATGTCCTAAATGCAACATGTTGGGAAGATCTCTTAAATAACATGGACCCTAACCAGTACCTTGAAAAGATCAACTTCCTGGTACATGAAGTATGTTCAAGACATATTCCCTTAAGAAAAAAAATAATAGAATGAAGTGTGACTGTAATATAATATTAATGAGAGAAAGAGAAAGCTGTCCACGAGAAAAATGTAAAAATAAGACACTTAGAGTAGTTGATGAGACAAGGACCAGGAACTAGGGATGGAAGCTAAAACAGAGGTCACATAGATGTTAGGAAGTACTTTTATCTGTGTTATGGTGGTGCGAAATAGATTGAATTGAAAATTGAAGTGGAGGCAAGCTTCATACTCAACTTTAAGACCGGATATGACAGGGCTCAAGAGCTGTGTAAATATACACCCAGTACACACAAACACACACACACAAACACACACACACAAACATACACACACTACACGCCCCGATGGCATGGTGGCTAGCGCTCTTGCTTCACGCACGGAGGGCCCGGGTTCAATTCCCGGCGGGGCCGAAACATTTCGAAGTGGAATAGTTTAGGAAGCGATGTAGTGGAGGCAGGCTCTATACATAGCTTTAAGCAGAGGTATGATAAAGCTCATGGCGCAGGGAGAGTGACCCAGTAGCGGCCAGTGAAGAGGCGGGGCCAGGAGCTTTGACTCGACCCCTGAAACCACAACTAGGTGAGTACAACCAGGGAACTGGTGGATGAGCCTGGGAGGGAAGATTGGGTGGCAGAGCTCATGAAAAGGGAGGAAGAGTGGGGAAGGAAGGTTGAAGAGCTTAAGCAAGAACATGGAAGAGCATGAAATAGGAGCTACAAATCACAGCAGCAGAAGCTAAGATACAGAGCTTAGAAGAGGAACTAAAAAAATTGAAACAGTCCAAAGAGCCAAAGAATAGTATGGGCGTGACATCGGGAATGGCTACATCAGTTACAAACGAGGGGACTGGAGGGACCAAAGGAGTTATACTGTATGTGGAGGCCGGGAAAACACGAAGAAAACACCAGCAACAAACGAGGGGACCGAAGAAAATGAAAGAGCTAAGCTATATGCAGAGGCCCTAACAGACCACAGCAGTGCCCAGGAAAAGCTGAGAAGGAAAATGACAGACCACTGAGTACAGGGACATCAGATAGAGAAGAGACTGAAGGAAGGAACACTGCAGTGGAGGCAACTAAATTGACTCTGAGGATGCAAAGGGAAATGAAGTGGGAGGGTGAAAGGGAGAGATCAGTTTTTGTTTATGGGGGCCAGGAAGTTGAAGGGGAAACTTATGAAGCAAGAAGACTGGGTGAGAAACAACGAATGAAAGTATCATGAAAGCAAGAGGAGAGAATGACATGACCCAGTTGACAAATTTTCTGAGAATAGGGGGGTTTGCAAGAGGAAAAAAACGGCCAGTCAAAGTGATTTTCAAGGCAGAATCTGCTTGAAACAGGATCCTGAAGGAGAAAGCACAACTAAGGGACATACTAACGTACCGAAGGGTGTATCTCAACCACGAAAGAACACAAGAGGAAAGGCAGAAACTGAAATAGAGTGTACAGAGATGCAGATGAGATTAGCAGGAGAACCCAGACTCAGGAGGAAGAGCAAATACAACGACCCTCAGAACCACCAACAGAAAGACCTCAACCACGTCAACCTCAATGCAACCAAACAATCTAATCCAAAATCCACACACCATACCCGCTGCCCCGACCCCCCTCATCTCAAACTCCATCCCCACAGCAACCCCCATAGTTCCCCACCAGGTCTCCCATTCCCCCAAATGGAATAATAAATAAATGTGAGGAGTGGCATGAAATAATCAATCATAGACATCATAGCACTCACAGAAATGAATCTTACCGGGAAGATAACAGACGCAATCTTCCCACCCGGATATAAGATCTTGAGGAAAGATAGAGGGAGCAGAGGAGGAGGAGGACTTGCACTGCTCTTTAAAAACCGATGGTGATTTGAGGAAATGGAAGGAATAGACGAAATGGGCATAAGGTACAATTTTGTCTGGGGGACATAAGGTAATCATTGCTGTGATGTACAACCCACCACAGAACTGCAGGAGGCCAAGAGAAGAATATGAAGAGAGCAACAGAGCAATGGTGGACACACTAGCTGAGGTGGCCAGAAGAGCTCACATGGGTAGCACAAAGTGGCTAGTTATGGTGATTTCAATTACAAGGAGATTGACTGGGAAAACCTGGAACCACATGGGGGTCCTGAAATGGAGAACCAAGATGATGTATGTGGTACTGGAAAACCTAATGCATCAACATGTTAGGTACACTACCAGAGAGAGAGAGAGAGAGAGATGAGGATGAACCAGCAAGACTGGACCTCATATTCACACTGAGTTGCTCGGACATCGAGGACATCACATATGAAAGGTCCCTCGGAGCTAGTGATCGCGTGGTTCTAAGCTTTGAATATATAGTAGAGTTTCAAGTGGAGAGGGTAACAGGAGTAGGATGGGAAAAGCCAAACTACAAAAAGGGGGGACTGCACAGGTATGAGGAACTTCCTGCAGGAGGTTCAGTGGGAAAGAGAATTGTTAGGAAAATCAGTAAACGAAATGCTGGACTACATAACACCAAAATGCAAGGAAGCAGAGGAAAGTTTTTTTCCCAAGGGCAATAGAATTAATGAGAAGACCAGAACGAGCCCTTAGTTTACCCAAAGGTGTAGGGAGGCAAAAACTAAGTGCACTAGAGAATGGAAAAAAATACAGAAGACAATAGACCCAGGAAAATATAGAGATTAGTCGAAGAGCCAAAAACGAGTATGCACAGATAAGGAGGGAGGCCCAGCGACAGTACGAAAACGAAATAGCATCAAAAGTCAAGTCTGACCCGAAGTTGTTATATAGCCACATCAGGAGGAAGACTACAATCAAGGACCAGATAATCAGACTGAGGAAGGAAGGTGGGGAGTTCTCAAGAAATGACCAAGAAGTATGTGATGAGCTCAACATGAAATTTAAGGAAGTATTTACAGTGGAGTCAGAAAGGACTCCGGGAAGTCAGAATAGTGGAGTACACCGACAAGGGATAAACCAACAAGTGCTGGATGAAATACACACAAACGAGGAGGTGAAGAAACTGCTAAGTGAACTTAATACCTCAAAGGCGGTGGGATCGGACAACATCTCTCCGTGGGTCCTTAGAGAAGGAACTGAGACGCTCTGTGTGCCATTAACAATTTTCAACATATCCATTGAAACTGGAAGACGGCAAATGTAGTCGCCATTTTTAAGAAAGGAGACAGACACGATACACTAAACTACAACCAGTGTCACTAACGTGTATAGTATGCAAAGTCATGGAAAAGATTATCAGGAGGAGAGTGGTGGAGCACCTAGAAAGACACAAGCTTATAAACTACAACCAGTACGGATTTTTGGAAGGCAAATCCTGTGTCATAAACCTACTGGAGTTTTATGATATGGTAACGGAAGTAAGACACGAGAGAGAGAGAGGGGTGAGTAGATTGCATTTTTGGACTGAAAGAAGGCCTTCGACACAGTTCCTCACATGAGATTAATGCAAAAGCTAAAGGATCAGGCACGCATAACAGGAAGGACACTGCAATGGATCAGAGAATACCTGACAGGGAGGCAACAACGAGACATGGTACGTGACGCGGTGTTAGAGTGGGTGTCTGTGACGAGCGGGGTTCCACAGTGGTTAGTTCTAGGACCAGTGCTATTTTTGGTATACGTGAATGACATGACGAAAGAGATAGACTCAGATAGAGTCCCTGTTTGCAGATGATGTGAAGTTAATGAGGAGAATTAAATCGGATGAGGATCAGGCTGGAAGCCTGGTCCAGCAACTGGCTCCTCAAATTTAATCCCGCCAAATGCAAAGTCATGTAGATAGGGGAAGGGCAAAGAAGACCGCAGACAGAGTATAGGCTAGGTGGTCAAAGATTGCAAATCTCACTCAAAGAAAAGGATCTTGGGGTGAGTATAATATTAAACAAATTTCCTGAGGAGCACATCAACCAGATAACTGCTGCAGTATATGGGCGCCTGGCAAACCTGAGAATAGAGTTCCGATACCTCAGTAAGGAATCGTTGAAGACTCTGTACACCGTGTACGTCAGACCCATACTGGAGTATGCAGCACCAGTTTAGAACCCACACCTGGTCAAGTACGTCAAGAAATTAGAAAAAGTGCAAAGGTTAACAGTATGACTAGTTCCAGAGCTAAGGGGAATGTCCTACGAAAAAAGGTTAATGGAAATCGGCCTGACGACACTAGAGGACAGCAGGGTTAGGGGAAACATTATAACGACATTCAAAATACTGCGAGGAATTGGCAAGGTGGACAGAGACCGGAGGATGTTCCAGAAATGGGACACAGAAACAAGGGGTCACAATTGCAAGTTGAAGACTCAGATGAGTCAAAGGGATGTTAGGAAGTATTTCTTTAGTCATAAGGTTGTCAGGAAGTGGAAAAGTCTGGCAAGCGACGTAGTGGAGGCAGGAACCATACATAGTTTTAAGATGAGGTTTGATAAAGCTCATGGAGCAGGGAGAGAGAGGATCTAGTAGCGATCAGTGAAGAAGCGGGGCCAGGAGCTATGAATCAACCCCTGCAACCACAAATAGGTGAGCACAAATAAGTGAGTACACACACAGACACACAGCGAAGAGGCTGGGCTTGAAGCTGTGAATCGACCCCTGCAACCACAAACAGGTAAGTACAAATAGGTAAATACACTCACACACACACACACACACACACACACACACACACACACACACTCATACACACCAGGAGGAAAACAATTGTCAAGGAAATCAAGCTGAGGAAGGATGGAGGGGAGCTCATCACATGGATTGACCAGGAAGTACGTGATGAGCTCAGCATTATATTTAGGGAGGTATTCTCAGCGGAGACAGAAAGGCTTCCAGCACACTGAGGCGGTAAAGTACACCAGCAAGTGCTAGACACACCACACAACCGAGGAGGAGGTGAAGAAACTGCTATGTCAATTAAATACCTCGAAGTATGGGTCCTGAGAGAGGGAGCAGAGGCACTGTGTGTGCCGCTAACAATCTTGAACAGTCATGGAGAAGATTATCAGAAGAGTGATGGAGCAACTAGAAAATTAGCAAAGTTTCAGTAATGGAAAATCCTGTGTCACAAAGCTGCCTGAGTTCTGCAACAGGTAACATAAGTAAGACAGAAGAGAGAAGGATTGGTATATTACAATTTCTTGGAATGTAAGAAGACTTGTGACACAGTACCACACAAGAGATGAGCAGGCAGGGAAAGTACTGCAATGGATCAGGGAATACCTAACAGGAAAGAAACAAGTGATGGTACATGATGAGGTGTCGGAGAGGGCGCCTGTGTCGAGTGGGGTTCCACAAGAGTCAGTCCTGCAGCCGGTGCTGTTTCTTATATACGAGAATGACATAAGAGAAGGGATAAATTCAGAGGTGTCCATGTTCGCAGACGATGTGAAGCTAATGAGGAGAACAAAAGTGGACGGGGCTGCAAGCCTGGTCCGACAAGTGGCTCCTAGAGTTTAACCCCACAAAGTCCAAAGTTATGAAACTTGGGGAAAAAACAAAGAAGACCGGAGACTGAATACAGACTTGGAGAGACGGGGTCAAAGGCTGCAAATCTCACTCAACGAAAACAGTTTTGGGTGAGTAGAATACCGAGAACATCTCTGGTGGCGCACATCAACCAAAGGACTGCTGCAGCATATGGGCGCCTAGCAAACCTTAGAATAGCATTTCAACATCTAAGGAGAGACTCATTCACTACACTGTATACCAATGTTGGAGTATGTAGCACCATTATGGAACCCACACATGGTCAAGCACGTCAAGAAATTAGAAAAGAATGCAAAGGTTTGCAACAAGACTAGTCCCGAAGCTAAGGGGTATGTTTTATGAGGAAAGGTTAAGGGAAATCAACCTGACGACACCAGAAGCCAGGAGGGATAGGGTAAATATGATAACGACGTATAAAATACTGAGAGGAATTAACAAGGTGATCAGGGCCAGAATGTGTCAGAGATGGGACACCGCAACAAGGGGACACAACTGGAGGTTGAAAATTCAGACGAGTCACGATCCATACGTAGTTTTAAGAAGACGTATGGCAAGGCTCTTGGAGTAGGGAGAGTACCAACCAACGAAAAGGCGGGGCCAGGAGCTGTTAATCGACCCCTTCAATCACATATAGGTGACTACAAAGAGTCTCTAGAGAAAGAGAGAGAGAGAGAGAGAGAGAGAGAGAGAGAGAGAGAGAGAGAGAGATTACATATTTTATGCAGGGAGATAAGAGCGAGACAAAAAAATCAATGTTGTTAAACAGGTAAGTGGTAGCCGTCTGGAGGTGTGTGGCAACCTGGGAGGGAGGGAAGGAGGGAGAGATGGA
This sequence comes from Cherax destructor, assembly GCA_009830355.1. Classification (NCBI taxonomy): domain Eukaryota; kingdom Metazoa; phylum Arthropoda; class Malacostraca; order Decapoda; family Parastacidae; genus Cherax; species Cherax destructor. The sequence goes on along the minus strand of WNWK01015860.1, from coordinate 384 downwards.
GGGAGGGAGGAGGGAGTGAGGAAGGAGGAGGGAGTGAGGGAGGAAGTGAGGGAGGGAGGGAGGGATTTAGGGAGGGAGGGAAGGAAGGAGGGAGGAAAGGAGGGAGGGAAGGAGGGAGAAAGGGAATGAGGGAGGGAGGGAGGGAGTGAGTTAGGGAGTGAGGGAGGGAGAGAGGGAGGGAGGGAGGGAGTGAGGGAGGGAGGGAGGGAAGGAGGAGGGAGGAAGGATTTAAGGAGGGAGGGATTTAGGAGGAGGAAGGAGGGAGGAGAGAGGAGGGAAGGAGGAGGGAGGGAGAGAGGGGAAGGAGGGAGTGAGTGAGGGAGGGAGGGAGGGAAGGAGGGAGGGAGGGAGTGAGGGAGGGAAAAGGATAGAGGGAGGGAGTGA